>JAMQGT020001316.1:0-157014 GCA_024447675.2 Pterophyllum scalare | reverse complement strand
CAAGGGATGTTTGTTTGATGTTTTTTTTAAATGTTTTAAAAAGTAAGTATCAGTTCTGGCGACATCCCTAAATATAAGTGCAAAGAAAACCTATATCCTATCGGTATTGGAAGTGGCCAGCCCTTGATAAATGCACCATTAATCTGACTATGCACTTTATCAGGGTACTTGGCAGGTAGGTTTTTAGCATTTTAAAATGTGCGAGACTTCTTCTGTGGATTCACACTGTCAATTGCTTCTGTCTCTTAATGTAATCCTAGACTGATTCCAGGATGTTGAAATCAATCACATTCAATCACAGTATCCTGTGGGATGATGGGTATGACCGATTGAATTAGAAATTCAGTGATTATAATGGTCATTAGCAAAACCCCTAGTTTATCTTCATTCTGCGAGGCACAGCACCTGTGCCACATACACTGTCTGATTAATCATATTCCTCTGCATGCAGTCTTTGTCCTTGTGTTTTTTCTGCCTTGTCAGAAAACTGACTGTTATTCCTGACTTACCAATTTGTGTATCTAAAGATTATAGAGACATAGATGCTGGGAAATTATGCTACAGGTGATCTGTGCAAAAGATTGTTGTGATGCTGCACATGTTGTGAAAAACCTGTTTGAATGCATGAAGGGAATTTAATTGTGACTGACGGAGAATGCGTAATTGGTCTTTATTTTTTTCTTTTCATGGGCTGTATGATCCACAGTAAGCAGTAATCTGTTTTCTACACTGTGCATAATTAGCCATCATAACCAACAACCCTTGGTCTGTTACTCTGTATGTTTGACACGCATCTTGCAGTTGACAAGGATTTTAGTGAGTTGCAGCAACACAGTTAAAAGATCACTCCTTGAAGGGATTTCTTAGACAACTTGTAACTTGCTGCTTCAGATTTGTTTGAAAAGGGAAGATCTCGCGGCCTTGATGAAATGACAGTTTGTGGGAGATCAGGCTTAGGAACCAGAACAAAATTTTCTTTTTATGCTTCAGACTGGTGACAGTTTTGTCAGTGAATTCTTCTGACATAGTACATCATTTCTAAGGAAATGGTTATAAATGATTTAGTGTTGTAAGTCTTTGTCCCTTTGGTATTCCAAGCAGAAATTTATTAAACATTGCTTTCTATTACTTCCTCCAATACTGAGTCTCTGCTTTGGAAAACAACATGAAAAAAAAATAGGAAATGCTCCCTTCTTAATGAGCTCAAATGACAAGTGCAACATAAATCTCATCTGTTGTGCACTCTCATAAAAACATCCACTGTGGGTTTAAGCTCTGCCGTAAATGCAGCAATAAAAGGCAGAATTTTATTTATTTATTTGTTTTTTTTAAGAATGACAGATCTAATCAGTTTGAAATGTGGACATTTTGTGGGTCAGAATTGATCAGACAGTTAACTCTGTTGTGTAAATCCCCTTATTCAGTGACTATTTGGAACATGCTAAGGAATAGAGGAATATGCAGCAGGTGTCATGTCCGGCTATGCAGAGAATGGACACACAATGCAGGATTCGAAAGGCAAGATGAACTTATGAGCAGCTTTATTGCTGAGAACTGGCAAAACTCATTAAACTGCAGCAGTAACAATAAATCAAACTACAAATCCACTTGGTGACACACACAAGGAGAGACACAGACATGAGGGAGTATGTGACAAAGAACAGAGGGAAGACTGAAAAATATATACAAACAAGGTAACGAGGAAGCAAGCAACAGGTGGAAGGGCAGCTGAAACTAATTACAAGAACAGAGACAAGAGGAAGCAAAACTGAACACACCACACATGGAACAGGAGACTGGCAAAATAAAACAGGAAGTGTTACAACAGGGAAATGGAATCACAAACTTGACAACACAGGGAGGCAGTCACACAAGAGAACACAAAAGGAGGAACTCACCTAAGAACCAAAACTGGAAACGTGATTAATCATATTTAAAAGGAAACAAAGGACAACCAGGAATAACAGAATAACAAAGTAACAAAACCTCAAAAATCCACAAACTCAAAAACCTTTGGTCCAAGACCCAGGGACCATGGCAGCAGGAGGAGTTTAAGAAGAACCTGTAAAGCATGGTCTGTGTCTTTAAGGAAGTCACGTGGCAGACTTTTTATATTGTTAGCCTCACAGCATAATTGCCTAAGTCACGTTTTGGCCAAAATGAGATACCTGCCTAATTCTACTTTGCTAACGCTGTAGATTCATTTAGATAAGATATCTCAATTTGGCCAAAATATGACTTAGGCAATTATGCTATGAGGCTAACGATATGTTGATGGCATTGTCTCTGGGCACTTTGATGTAATTTTCTCTCCCTATAGGACTCTCACCATTGGTGTTTCTAATAATAATATAATATTTATAGTGCAGCCGTGGCTTTCCATTTTAAATAGCCTAAACAAACCTTTGTATTTTCGTGCCATTCCCTTTCAGATCCCAGCACCTCATGCCAAGCTAACTTTCAATTTGGAATGAAAGCATTTCACATAGAGCCTCCACAACAGTCACGGAAGACGCCATTACACATAACCTGCTGGCATAGACTGAGCAGTTGAACTGTGTAGGCAGAGCCCTCGCTACTAATTCTGTGCAGACATATTGGAGCTGATGAGAGGAAAGGGAGACCGGGGAGTGTCTGAATGAGTCAGCCTACTGTAATTCGTGGAACCTTAAGTGGATGGATGTCGGCTGACTAACTGAAGGTAAAAGCAGTCTTTTCTGCACTTAGAATTTACTTGGACAGAGTGCTGATGTATATTACTGCACCCTCACGCAAATTTGGCACCTTATTTAAGCATTTTATTTTCAATTTTTGTTTTTTATTTGTCCAAGACAACAGAGCCATTTACAAGTGGGCACTCTTTTTTTTATTCTTCAAGCTGAGTCATTCCTAGCCAGTGAGCCTCAGCTCTTTCCATCTATTGGTTTTCTCTCTAGGTAGCTCACTAACCAGATTGCTGTTGTGGTGGTTCTAGATATCAGAGAAGATGACATCCTGCTGTTGAACAAACTGCATCTCCACTGTCTTGCCTTTTGGACTGCACCTGATGACACTAGTCTTCCTTTTACTCTGGAGATTGGCTGCAAACTGAAAGGCCACTCTAATCAGAGCCTGCAGCAGGTGGAGAATGGGTTGATCTGCCACACCACTGAGTTTACAGATGCTGCAGGGCCGAACAAGAACTACTGCCTCCAGTAAAGTAAACAGATTTTGTCTTCTTGCTTGTTTGTATGTGTACCACTACCGCTACCCTTCTACTGTACAAACTGAATCTAAATCTGTGTCCCAGGGAATGTTGTGGTCCCAGGGAGGGTATCTGGAGAAAAAATCTGCCAAATCAAATATGAAGATCCCTTGCTGTGGTGACCCCTTGTAAATAAAGTAACAGCTGAAAGGTCTCAAACTCCCTTTGTACTGGTTTCTTTTTAATCATCTCTGAAGTTGGTAAATGGTAAGAGAAGCCTAATAACACATTATTTGACCTACCCTAGATTACTTTTAAAAATAGTCTAAAAAAAACACAAAAGTGCACTTCGGATTTGGTTAAAATTTATTTTGGCATGCTGTTGGACTTGAAATACACTGTAAAAACCTTGATTAAAATCTACATGTACAAAAACATAGTGGATGTTTGCTGCTCCTTTAAAAAATAGAAAAGGGATGCAATGTAAATACGTGTTTTAACTAAATGATAGGAAGTCTCAGAGAAAAGCAGTTTGATTGCACAATAGCTCATCCTGATGCATTTACTTTCAAAGTAAATAAATACATGACAAAAAGACTTCTCGTTAAGTTGCTTTGAATTGTAAATAGAAGAAAAAAAAAGTCTGCTCGTGATTTATGTCTCCTGTTTGGATTCTGACTGTGCATAGATTCAGGGGGAACATCAATATTTTACACATTTTCAAAACATGAAGGATTTGTTGTGTCCAAAATCCCAGTCCCTAGTGAATTATTCAGATGCTTTGCTTTTGAAATATAAAAACATCACACATTTATTTGTTCTCATAATTAGGTGAAAAAAAGAAACTTTTCATAAAAGCATCTCAGATTTTCCAAAACAGCTGTCAAGTCATTTATACACTTGTACAGCCGGTATCAGGCACTCACATCAACACACAAAGCTTGTCAGGGTTGTGATCAAAGAGAAACGATAAACCTGTCATGATTTCCCCATCCTCTTAGGTCCTGACCCACCTTCTCTCTGTCTCCCCTACTTGCTCTCTCTCTCTCTCTCTCTCTCTCTCTCTCTCTCTCTCTCTCTCTCGCTCTCTCTATTGTGTGTGTGTGTTTGTGTGTGTGTATAACCTTCGGCCTGGCCTCGGAAGAAACAGTACATCTTTAACTGCATCCTTACTTGAGAAGGAGTATAAAAACTTATGTGGGAATACATCAGTAAAATGAGCTCCAACTTACCAGAATCTGCAAACCGAGAAAACTGTGAACACCGACGTGCCAAACCGCCTCTCAGTTTCAGGACTCTGTCCTGAGAAGAAATGAAGGTGTGAAATTCTTTGCTTGATTCATTTCTGTTACTCTGTACTCACCTGTTTATTTAAGTTTTTGAACCTTTTCCAAAAGGTTGTTCAACTGAGTCCTTTGAGCTAGTGGTGAACAAAACCACTAGAGCATTGCCATTAATATATTATTAATATTTTTACATAGAGCTTGGGTTAGTTGACTGTAGTCTTAACATTCACATTAAGTTTGTACAGAGTGTACAATGCTGTTTATTTCTCACTTCAGCCTCTCAAAACAATGACAGTGCAGGACAGTACTCTTGTATTGGGATATGTATGTAATGTATAAATATTTGGATACATAGAGTAGTGACTATTCGGACTTCTATAAAGCCATTATGTGGTCACAGAGATAGAAATGTGGAAAACCAGATGCAAGAGGATTACAGGCGACACTCCCTCTTTTTACTCCTTTGAGGTTTCAAAGCTACTGCAATGCTCCAAGAGCAGCAGTCGGATCCTGATTGCTAATCTTGGCCCACCAAAGTCAAAGAGAAGGCTTTCAAAGCCTTGCTAGGATTCTCTGCCATCATCATTACCGAAGCTACAGATGGTCCCAGTTTTGCATGGCTACTGCGAGGCAGGGGGTATTGAGTGAGGCTCCTACTGAAAAGGGAATAGATGGTTTTTGGTGAGAGTGGTTTGATGTGGGAAAAAACACGAAATGCTGGAAATTAAATGTTTCATGCCCCAAGAGCCTTTTGACCATCTCACATGTTTCCCTCATCTTGCATCAAGGCGTGTTTTTATTCCATTCTGCATTCGCTCTGACAGCAACCCTCTGCTGTCTCTCCGATGTTTATGCTCCATTTTTGGAATTTATCACTCCGTTACAAGCATAATGACATTAAAGTACAAGATCATTTCAGATTGTAAGTGTTAACATCCATTTATTAGCATTTTTCCTTTAGAAAAATATTGCTCATGATTTTGGAAATAAGTTAGAAAGCACAGCAAGCTCATTCTCCTGGTTTGACATGTAAGGAGCTGAAAAAGGAAGTCCATCAAGCCAGACTAGCACCACTCAACCACTAGCACTGCACTCAGCAGGAGCATCTTGGTCACCATGGTGAGAGTAGTTGAGAGCCCATTAGCAAATTGTTTGTACTGGACACACAACAGGTCACTGTGATATGTGTGCAGGTACAAAAAAATCTTTACTTTCCTTCATATGGTGGGATTAGCAGATCTTAATAGCTCAGATTTTTCCTCAAGCTGGATATCAAATGTTGGTAAATCTGCCAGCAGAGTTTTGAAGAAGAACAAAGCACACAGAAAATGGCATCTTCAGCAATCTCTTTTGGTTCTAAACAACCTTTGAAAATCTGTAAACAGCTTTCATCTGATCCATGAAGCACCTCGGGCTAAAACGAATGGCTGCATGATTTTAAATGTCAAGAGGGGGAATCAGCAGGTCTTAAAGCATCCATACAGTACCAGCAAAGTGTCAGAGTTTGTGTGCCACAGCTGTCTTTTTAGACTGTAAGCATTTAGCTAACAGAGATAATTGAAGCGCTGAGTTGAGTATTGAGAGTGTGATAATTCTACATTAACAGAATAAATTCTCATAATATTTTTGAATTCTAGCTAATAGCAGCATGGGATCTATTGCGACATATAGGTTTGCACAAAATGCTGCAAGATTCCTTATATCACTGGAATGAAAAGAAAAAAAGAGAAGGACCACTGCAGTTCAAACACCAGTACCTTAGAGCCATGGTGATGTAACTGGTCATCTGCAGCGAACTACAACAAAAGTTAAGTATGCATTTATCTGTTATTTAAAAAAGAAAAAACTGAATGGCAAAAGTGTTCAATAGAAGAAAATCTGCTTCATATATATATATACACATATATATATATATATATATATATATATATATATATATATATATATATATATATATATATATATATATATATATATATATATATATATATATATATATATATATATATAAATAAAAAGATGTAGTGACAGTGGTGAGCCTTCTAGTTTAACAAGATGACCTTGTTGACTGTTGCTGTCCCTGCCATAAAATGTGTATCTTTAAAGGCAACTGAATGCATGCACAGATAGCAGGAGAGAAAGGTGAATTATTCTCAGCTTAAATTGTGGTTGACTTAAAGCTCGTGTAGATGGTGACCAGTGCAGCCAATATAATATCATTGATATTCTGCCTAGCTGTACTGCAGAGGATAATGAAGAAAGCAGGACTATTTTTTCCAGTGCTTCTGGAATGAGTTCCTTAGTTTGGCTAGCTTCGCAAACTAATAGGAGTGTTGCAATTCTTCAAAAGAGCACTTTTTTCTTTAGAGAAGAGAAATCATGAAAGGAAAAAAAATTGTAAAAGATTCTTTTTATCACTGGCCAGATCACTTAATCATGATTGGATCAGAAAACAAAACAAAACAAAAAAACCCCCAAATGGTTCCATTATTTTGATGTATTTTCAGTTAACTTGTTACCTGAACAATCTTTAAACAATACAACTTTGATCAGCACTGTGGTACAATTTTGCATATGTTTGTATTGTAGTTTGCTGTATCATTATCAGATGTGTAATGCCCAAATCATTATCAAAAGATCACCAACTCATTCCTGATTCTCAGTAGAAGTTGGTCCTGAAATTTCCCTGCAGAGATTTACTTTTTTATATCACTGCAGGCTAGTGATGGAAGCTTTATTATGTCAATTAGGATTCCTTGAGAGAAATGTTGCCAAAATTCACTCACAAAATCTTTCTGTCCTTGAGACAAAGGTACACTATATTGCAAAAAGTATTCAATCCCCCATCCAAATCTCTGAATTCAGGTGTTCCAATCACTTCCATGGCCACAGGTGTATAAAACAAATCACCTATAGGTGATTTTTTTTATGCAGACTGCTTCTACAAACATTTGTGAAAGAATAGGTCGCTCTCAGTAACTCAGACAACTCCAGCATGGTACCGTAATAGGATGCCACCTGTGCAATAAGTCCAGTCGGCAAATTTCCTCCCTTCTAAATATTCCACATTCAACTGTTAGTGGTATTAAAACAAAGTGGAAGTGACTGGCAGTGACTGCAGCTCAGACACGAAGTGGTAGGCCATGTAAAAATCAAAGAGTGGGGTCAGCAGATGCTGAGGCACATAGTCCACATTGGTCCCCAATTTTCTGCATAATCAATTGCTTCAGACCTCCAAATTTCACGTGGCCTTCAGATTAGCTCAAAAACAGTGTGTATAGAGTTTCATCAAATGGGTCTCCATGGCCAAGCAGGTGCAACCAAGCCTTACATCGCCAAGTGCAACACAAAGCCCATAAAGCAGGATGCAGTGGTGTAAAGCGTGCTGGCTACTGGACTCTACAGCACAGGAGATGTGTTCTCTTCAGGAATGAATCAGACTTCTCCATGAATCTGGGTTTGGTGGTTGCCAGGAGAACAATACTTGCATTGTGCCAAGTGTAAAGTTTGATGGAGGGGGGATTATGGTGTGGGCTTGTTTTTCAGGAGTCTAACTTTGTGGGAACAGCTTGGGGATGGCACCTTCCTGTTCTACATACCAGTGAACGAGGGAAGGTCCACAAAGACATGGATGAGCTAGTTTGGTGTGGAAGAACAAGACTGGCCAGCGCAGAGTCCTGACCAACAGAACACCTTTGGGATGAATTACAGCAGAGACTGTGAGCCAGGCCTTTTCATCCAACATCAGTGTCTGACCTCACAAATATGCTTCGGGAAGAATGGTTAAAAATTCTCATGAACACACCCCTAAACCTTGTGGAAAACCTTCCCAGAAGGGTTGAAGCTGTTGTAGCTGGACTGGCATCATATTAAACCCTATGGATTAAGAATGGGATGCCACTCAAGTTTATCTACTTGTGAAAGCAGATTAGTGAATACTTTTGGCAATATAGTGTATCTTTCCTTAGTAGCACAAGTCTGATTTGTTCCTCCTATCTGCCTGTCTGTTCATTTGTCCTTTAATCTAAGTGTTGTTTTAAACCTTTTTAAACACCTCATTTGTTATTGCATGTTATTACAACCCATTTTTGCTCCTCAGACCTTCACTGTTAACTTGGTCAAATCTAAAGGGAATACTCGGAATACATGCTCGGTTTACCCTAATATTGCTTTGGTCTCTCAGGATTCGCTTGCCATTACAAATTTAAAGCCAATTTCATTAGCATTTGCAAGCAGCTGAACTCATGACTGCTAGTGCGCAAAACAATGAACAGGCGGAAAACTGTTTTGCATCTACATGGATGTATCTTGTGGGAGTTTTAGCTTATCATTTGCATGTATTTATTAAACAGAACTGCTGTGATGTGATTACCCTCAACCCGGTGTTGCGTGGACAAATAGTAATTCAGTTCCATCTTGGTCACAGGTGCCTGCAGTGTGTGAGACAACAGCAGTGATGGTAATTTCTGCCAATACAACCTTTCAACCACCCACCTCACACTCCAATCTTTTCTCTCACGCTCCTTCCTTGTGCCCTTGTGATTAATGTGTCTTGCTCTCCACATGCTGCCCTTAAGACAAGAGCAGCTTACTGCTTTCCTCGCCCTGCCACAGGTCCCCCAAAATGGCACAGTCAAATAGGATTAGATTTTGTATTTGGGGCGGAGGGTGTTTTTGTGCATGTTTGTGAGGGCACAGAAAAAACATCCATGAAGTAGTTTGTTTTTTAGCCAATTTATGTCAGAAGAGAAGAAAGGTGCAGCAGCTCGGGTGGGTTGATGCCTTGGCAGTCATGTTGTTGTGAAAAACAAGACTGGAGGGGGTGAGATAGGGATTTGAGGGGGTGATTCATTGCAATCTGCCACAATGGTATATATGCCCAAAGCTGAAATCTCAGCCTAGGTTCTGCCTTAATAAAGCCTGTTGGCATTTAGCCTTATTACTCAGCAGTCAAATGCCAAAACACATCTCATGTCCCACAGACTAGTCTGTTCTTTATCAGGGCCCTCTTTTATAGGGATGTTTTTATTTTTCAGCTTGATTGGAATATCTTTCTTACTGGTGTGCTTACGATGCATTAAAATAGCAAAGATCTTGCTTAAGCAGGTTTTAAGAATCATAACTATGAATTTGTGGAACATGCCATGTGATTTTTCCTCATATAATGCCAGCATGAATGAAATTTTAGTCAGGAATAGCTATGCATCACAAGAATAAAGCAAAATTTTTAGAACATAAGCTCACGGCAAGGTAGAGGAGACTAAAGCAAGGCAACATGCATTATTTGGTCGACTAAATATTGGATTAACCCACAAAGCTAAAGAAAGTGTGTCTCCCAGAAGGAAATGAGGTAGAGCACAAAGACAGACGGGCAAAGTTCACCAAAGGCTTGACGAACCCTCAAAGGTCTGCCACATACAACATGGCAATGGCACTGCTGTGCTCTGAAACCCATTTTTTTCTATGACTTATGCTGCACAAGAATGGTTTCCTATTGCATCGAGCAAAGAGCAGTACAGTGCAAGCATTCAACACATCTGAATTATGACCACGGCTGGTTTGACATACATTTGTATGACCAAGAGAAACCCAGAATGAGAGGGAGCGGAACATGTTGTATACATAAAGGCCATGTGCCTCTGCAACAAAATGACATAGTGCAGGCAGAGTGCAGTGGCCAGTGCAACACAAATTTTGGGTCATTCACTCAACCTAGCAGTCATTGCAGCAAATGCCGCTTTCTGTGAGAAAGAGTCTTAACCTATATACATCCAAAACCACAATATGCCACAACATCACAATAACAACCACCAGGGATATGACTTGTGTTTAATGTTGGTTTTACTTTTCTTATAAGATTATTACCATGTCAAAGTAAGGTTTTATAGTGCGACATAGTGGTTAGTACTTTTGTCACACAACAAGTTTGATTCTGAATCAAAAACACTATGCAATATTCACTGGGAACAATTCAGTTGTTATTCAAGAATCGCACCACAGTCCTGACTGCTTTCAGATGATTGTACATGGATTTGTGGCATGCTAGCTTTACCTGGTGAAAGAGGCTTCACAACACAACACAACACAGTCTGTGGCCTCTCTGTGTTAATCCTCTAATGGTATGGTAATATGTCCAGTGCCTGCAATGCCTCTTGCCCAATGTCAGCTTTGATAAGCTGCAGCCTGAACCCTAATTAGATAAGCAGTTAGCAAAATGGCTAAAGTAAAAGTTTGCAAATAACAACTAAAGATGGTCAGAGTTTTTTAAATGTTTGAAAATATATTTTTTCCTTGTTTTTTTTTTTTTTTATCAGCCCCTGGTAGGATGTAATGCACTGCTACTGTCAGAAAGTAAAAGGAAGGGAAAGCAGAAAGGGGCAGTGGTGGTGAGCTGTTTGACAGCCTTTGAACAGCTAAATCAAAAGAGCGTGCTACTGACTACCAGGTTAGTCAGATAAGGCATGTGTGATGCTGTGAGATTAGATGCCACTGCAAAAACAGGGAAAACATGCAAATGCAACGAAGATGTAAAAATAAATAAATAAATAGTGCCTTTTTTGTTATATTACCATAGCCTGTCCTGATGGCCTATTATGACACTGTAATTACTGTATCTGTCAAAAATACATGCATTTCACATTTACCAAAGTGTCATTTTTGGATTAATTGTATGTCTTTTAAGCACTTACAGTAAAGGCTACAGCAGTTACCTGTGCTGCATTAGAAAAATGTTTTTGCTTCCTCTTCTTCTCACTGTAATTTGCAGATTTAGTTCATAAATCATTTCCCCCCAAGAAACAGTATTGTCAGGTAATGTTACTGGCAGACACATGATGTAACTGAGTGTAAAGAGCTTACTAATGGTGATAGATCATGCAGATCAATTTGCAGGTCATTGAATAAAAACTTGCCACAGTTAATTTGTCTATTATCTGTCTTTACCGGCAACAATAGGGTACTAGCAATAGTCAGTAGTAATGTTATTTTTGTAATGAAAAATGGGTCATCAACAAATCTGTCTTAGTTTTCTTTAACGAAATTAACAATTCTGTGTATTAAGCACTGATTGCATCAGACAATTCACATTATTAGAAAGCATTGCATTTAGTCATCAGGACAATGTATATATGTCTTATTAGTGTAGATGGTATGTGATGCCAAAAAGTAAGTCAATCCATCATCACATTGCCACATTTCTGTCTTCTTTTTTCATCTTTATTAGCCTCTCCATTCTTGCCAACCACCGTCGCTATTTGCTAGGAAGCAACCTTGGAGAAACCATTTCCCGAAGGAAGAGTTGCAGACTGTGTCTCTTTTCGCCTCATCACCTGCTCTATCCCCCAGACAAATGTAAGAATTTCCAGGCAAAGGCCTGAGAACACAGATGTTAAGCAATCTGGGTTTCAATGTAATTTGTCTTTGGTTTCAGCTGTAAATGAGATGAAATCACAGAGAAATTATTTTGCTGCCAGTGAAATCTGATGAAGGGCGAATCCTTTCTGCATGACTGGAGGAACAAAGCAGATCCAGTTGCCTTATGTTTGATGATGATATTGACAGTAGTACTCAGGAGCCATATACTTTGCAAATTAGGGTATCAGTATTTGTTTTGCCAGCTATCAGAATTAGTACTTGTCTGACATGATTATATAACTGTCATACTAAATTAAAATACACCTGTCTCTGAATGATACTATGTTATCTGGCAGGCTATACATCCACAGTTGATAGCCAAAGACGTGCTGCAGAAAGAAGCACAAGTAAAGATATATATATTTTTTAAACTTGAACAAATATCACAAAGCAGAGATTGCTTTTTCAGAAGTTTTCAAACTCTATTTTTCAGTTTTAAGAGAGAAATGACTAGAGACAAGAGACAAGAACTGGCTGATTAGACAAATGTTTGTCTTGTTACCTACCCCACCTTTGTCCCGGCACACTGCCAAGTTCCTGAGCTTTTCTGTGTAAGAGGACGGCACTGCCTCCCAGACAGTGGGAGAGACAGTCACTTTGCTAATAACAGCTTCAAATGATTACTTTGCTGTTAAATCATTCATTGAAATTTTCACATTCTCCCCCATATTAATATGATTTTACTGAAAATATATAGAGGCTCAAAATATTGGCCCACATTGCAAGAAACTGATATCGGTCCTGAAAAACCCATACTGGTAGACCCTCTTTTTCGAATTACCATTACCATTTTCTCATTTCGTGTTATCGAAGGTGATGGTTTCGTTACTGTATGATCAAAGTAGAAGATTGGAATTGGTGGCAAATAAAAAGAGCAATCCCCACAGAAACGTCTGACTCCATTGCACTGGATGAGATTGAAGCTGTCTCCTTAACCACCTTTCTGTCCATCCGCCACCAAAAGCCAGTTGAGTTGATGCAGGTGCACACTGAACTGTGCTGTCAGTTGGCAGTCTAAAGGCTAATTCAAAATGACAGACTCTGTCCATCTTTGCAGCCTCACTATCTGTTTATTTTAGGCACAACTGGGGGATAGTTGGCTTTCTTTAAAGCCTTCTTATCCGAAAAATGTGTGACACATTCCAGTAATAGTTTCTTGACTTGGAAGAGACAGCTATAAATGGGAGGCATTTACTGAGTCTTCCATTTCCATTTCCTTTCTAAACAGTTTTAATTTGATGGATTATTTTGCCATCTCCTTTAAGAGATGTTGCTTTAAGGACATATTGCTGAAACCAAGAGACTTGCACACCAAAGTCACCTCTTTTATGACTGAAAAACAGTTTACAAGAGCATGTTATCAGTTTCATATTTCAAAGACAAATCCAGACAATATGACTTAGCAAGAATCAAGTCATAAACCAAGAAAATGTGGCAGACTGTTGTTCCTTTGCAGGGTGTTCTGTTTTTGCACCAGGCTGTCTCGTGTCAGCACAGAGTGACCTTCTTTGCCCATATGAATTACAGTTACATTTGCCCGGCAGACAGTGGAAAGTTTATGAAATTTCTCTGCTATATGCTCTCATAAGGCCATATCTAAGGCCACAAATACTGAATTATTGTCCAAACACATCACAGAAGAAACCTATACAGCTGTGGTCTCTATAAAGGTGCCAAGTCAGGCTGCCTTCTCTGTAGGAATGCTATACATGTGCTGTTGAGGACTGCAGACATAAATGAGAAGGTCTCTGCCCATAACTTTCTTATTATTGTTTTTCAGCCCCTTCCGGGACCCAGTAAGCCTCTCTAGACACCTGCTGAGCAGATCATCTCTCACAAAACATGCATCTGAATTTTGACAATGAACCTGGGATGAAAAGATGGAAAGAGCAGCAAAGTATGAAGAAGAGAAAAGGAGATGCTATATTTCAGGAATGACAGACCATTAAGGGGCAGCTGGCAGCAGTTTCTCTCACTTCTGGTCTGTGCTTTTGGGTCATGAATCAAGTAAGTCATCCGAGCTATCACGGAGTAGAGGTCAAACTTTATGTTCACAACCAAAAATTTGATTTGCATAAAGATTACCAAGTCTCTAGAGGCCCTTGGACATTAAGGGGATGAAGTCTACATACAGTATTGGTGGTGAGCTAACTGAGTTTGAGAAAATGTTGTTCTTTCACTGACATGCTGGTAGAAGACATTTTAAAGGAAAAAAAAAAAAGTAATTTTGGCCCAAAGAGGGCTCTAGTCTATTTTGGACTTATGTGACTTATAGTGCCTGTATCCTGTTTCACATGACAGCAATATTGACTAGTGTTAGTTCAAGCAGGCCACAAAGTCAAACTCAGCCTGCAGTCCAGGTAGATCAGCTGATAACAGTTGCACTCAATGCCTGGCGATATCAACTGAAGGCTCAGCTGATGCCCTTCAGTGCATCCAATTGGGAACTCTGAACACAGGGCTTGTAATTTAAGTTCTTTTAATCTCACTAAGCTGCTGTTGCATATGCAGGCCACTTTGCAACCTACCTTTGTTCTCTGATCTGTTCTTTACTAGTGGTCGTATAGCTGCTATGCACTCCTTAGGCTTTTTATGTTTACACATGGAAGAAGAGGGGTAAACATAAGGGGTGATACGCTCCCTGTCCCACAAAAGAAAACAGCAACAACAGCTTTCATTTAAATATAGGGGTCCTCGCTGAATTATAGATAAGTTTGTCCTCTTCCATGGTCTCCAATGGGTTGCAAATTTGTGATTTCTTTTAATTAATCAAAAATGCCAAAATGAAATTAATTTCAAGTTGCAAGTTTCAAGAAACAGGTCAGAGAAACAAAAACTTAATTTAATATGGATAGAAAGGGATGTGTACAGTTTAAAACAGCAACGGCCACATGGGGAGTTGCAAAACTAACTTTTTTCTCCCAGCTGAAGTTGAAATTCAGCAAACGTGGAACAACATCAGCATTGATTCAGAGTTCGTTACATCTTACCACCTGGTGAATTTTGTCAAATTTTCACTCTCTTTTGAGCAAACAACCTGCAGGAAAATAATCAGAACCATTAGCAGCTAATGTTGCCTTTTACCAGGTAGTTGCTAACATTTTCTTTCCACCAGATGGTCAGATGGATTATAAATCGGATTATGGTAACTGTTTTACTAAAGAGAGCTGCCTGCTACTGCGTACAAAAAAAATTGTTAAAATGATCCACCAAATTGTGTGAACTTTAAAGGCAGTTCACAATTATGTATACAGTGTGAAAATACTTGCGCATACTGGCAAGCCTTTTCACTCTGCATCACATTGTAATTATGGGACCCATTAGTGCAAAAGAAATATAGAGTAAGATTTTGCACAATGCAAATCATTTTACAGAGTTCAGTCACAGAATAGTTTGAGTTACTAAGTTAGATATTATGTAAAAAAGGGATGTTGCTACAGCTGAGTATAAAAACGGCATAATGGAATGCATTCATATTTCTGCAATAATCTGACGAGTTAAGGTTGTTTAAGTAGCAAATGAATTAAAACGTCATTAAATAAATAGAATACTATACTACATATAGGAAGTCTGTAGGAACTAATCAGATATGTATTGTAGTTATTTATGAAATGTACAAAAAAACCAGGAATTGTTTTGGTTGTGTGGTTGCCTCGAATCATTTTGTTGCTAGTACATATGTATAAGTGATCTTAAGGAAAGATCAATCTCATGTTGTGGGAGGATGATCAACAGTCTTGCTCCTTTAAAGCTGTAATTACCTTTAATAACAGTATATTTACTGTATTAGTGGCGCTCATCTGGAAATTATCTCTCTCTAATTGCTCTATTAGTATGTGTAGCATCAGCCCCCACAAATGCCGGTTCTATCATTATGTGAAGTTATCTTGTAAATGAAAGACTTGGCACGGCATGGAAATTTGCTTTTAATTATTTTATTATTAGAAGTTATGCAATGTATCATTTCTGGTTTGATGATGATTACATATCAGTGTTGTCTCTCCGTTAGTCACGATCATCACTCTTGGTTTAGGGTTAATGCCGTCTGTGGGTTTTCTTCCTCCGCTGCACATTATTACAGCAGGCAGTGTTGTAGCTTTATGGACTGAAGTCAAACACCTGCAGAAGCTCTGTGCTCACATTTGCCATCATTGCTGGTGAACGAAAGCCAGAGGACCAATGATGTTTTGCAATTTCCCTTCGTGCAGAGAGATAATTAGGGGAAGAATGTGATTCATTAGCCTATTGAAAGAAGCATACCTTCCTCCCTGAGCGAACAACCCCTCCACTTCAAAGGGAGCACAGGTTCTTTGATCCACAACCAGGAGTAGGAGATGGATAGAAAGTTACACAGTGATTGCTGTGCACTTCATGGCTTCGCCTTTGCCTCTGGACACTGGGTCTGGAAGATGGATGGGGATCGTCAGCCACGTTAGAAAGATAATGTGATTTGATTCTGAGAGGATTTGGTCCCTAAACTTGCTTGGCCAGAGCTGTCAAGATTAACTTTGTATCATGTCCTGTGACGTCCACCTTAGGTTTTGCTGGTTGTAGTATCTTTCTTTTCTTTATTTTTTTCATCCCTTCCCCACATGTGGTCTATTTTACAGCTCACTGACCTCAACACTGATGCTGTAAAACAGAGCTGGGAGACAAATGTGTGTGCATGAACATGCCCCCACCCCCATCTTTCTTCTTATTCTCTTTGTTACTCTCTTTGAAGAGAAGGACAAGGTGATATTCCAATTCACTTGGTGGCTATGGTTCTTACAATGTATCACTGACCTTCGATTCCATTACATTTCTCAATGCCGGCTGATGCAAAGCTGGCAGCAGCCTTTTCAGAATGTTCTTTCTTTTTAATTTGCAGTGTGCTATCTTTTTCTTTAAAAGCTTTTCTACAATTCCTTCACAGATAGATGCACTACTTTCACGCAGAGAGAATCCCAATTAATTTGGAGGTCGTTTGTTTAGTCCCCCTCATCAGATCAATTTTATGCAGGAGGGAAACAGGGAAAATCGTTACACAGCTTAAAAGAAACCTAAGTGAATTACAGTAATTATTTAATGCTTGGTCTTGATCAAGCTAAGTGTCTGTACAGGCTCTTATTTATTTCCTTAATTGCCCCTTCATCTCCCAAGGTCCCTCTGCGGACTGTGATAAAATAAACATTCATGAACAGAGGATGTATCCAACTGTAAAGAAAAGAAGCTGCAGTTCATATGTTTTCATCTGAGGTTTTTCTTATAAACCAACTTGGAAAAGTCTCAACTTTCTTGAGAGGCCTTAAATGAACCCACAGTTTCTCAACCAGTATCTAAGTTTTTGTGCTCTGAGCTGTTTGTCCATGTTCTGCAGTAATCAGTGGGCAATTGATATTGTTTGCCTGAATATACATTTTCATGTGAAGTTCAGTACACATGGTTGTTTTATATAACATTAACACTAAGAGAAGAATTTAAGTTGCGGTTTGTTTGCTTTTCTCCAGAAATACAATAGAGGATCAACCGCTGCATCTTTTTGCAATGCTAATGCTGCCAAACAGGCTCATGTTTTTTGTATGAGGGAATCAGTAATAATTGCAACCACAAATTGAGTTCCATGCTGCACATATGGTGTGCATCATTTTTTCTTTTCAGAATCAGAATCAGAAGCTTTTTTTTTTGCATAATACTGTTAATAGTAGCTAATAGTAACTGGACAAAAAGTTAGAGGTACACAGATTGTCATCTATGGCCCACTCTATATTCTTCCTTACATTCAATTTTAGTGCATGAATAATAATAATAATAATAATAATAATAATAATAATAATGGTAAAACTACAGGTAAAAATAAAATGTTTCATGGTTCAAACTGGCATGACAGATATTAAAGTGAAGCAATAAAAAGGGGAAATGTTTTAGTTCTATTACTGGCAACTTAAGATATTTTCACACTTTTCACCAGTTTGATTTGGTATAAGTTTGTAAACTTGAGGCATTTTCCCCTTGGTTCGATTTCATTGCTACAAGCCATATGAGAAAGTAAGAAAGTTTATTTGTTGTTCACATGTGTCTGGAGAGGCAGCAAAGAAGTAAAAACCAGAATTCCTGTAGTGTAGCAGAGTGTATATAAAGGTGGAACATATTTCTTGTTAGACTTCATTCATTCTCTTTCTAGCTTCTACTGCTACACCACAAAATGCTACAGTCTGTGTGTTCTGATGAATCCTAAAATATAAAGCACTCCTTCTCAATGGAGCTAAAATAGTATGTGTGATATTTAGTCTGAATCATGTTTCTGCCACAAATTAACTTCTTTAGAGCTGCATTTAGGACCAAATTGAGATCGCAGTACACCTGAATACAATACCTGTGTTTACGCCTGGCAGGCAAAATAAACCAAAGGTAGAAACAAGCCAAATGCAGATTTAATTGGACTAAAGAATGTGCTCTTAGTTCAGGTCTGATTCACCTGAGAGTGCAGTTTTAAAGGAATCCCTTGAGTATTTGAGGCCAGTGTAGATTCTGCCACTTGCAAGATTTTTAAAGGAAAAAAAAGATTCTACGTTTATTATTAACACAGGTTTGTCAATTAATAATATGACATTTTTAATAGCAAGTCTAATTTGGCACCAAAAGTTTAGTCCTCTGAGAGTGTTCAAGCTCCGTATCCATATCTGAGGCTGGGCCCATCCAAGCTACACTGTGGGTTTTTTGGGCACTACCCAGAGCTCCTGACCATAGGCAGGGGTTGGAATGTAGATCATCTAGTAAATTGAAAGCTTTGCCTTCCATTGCCTTCTTATACAACTCTCTCTTCACAAAGTCTGGTGCAATAACTGCATTAGTACTACAGCAATCTCCCTGTCAATCTTATGCCTCCTCTTCCCAGCACTCAGAAAAAAAAAATTTCTGAGATGGGTAAACTCCTTCATTTGGTTCAACAACTTTCCCTGGACCTAGAAGGAGAAATACAACATTTCCTATCAGACATCCATGAAATTAGTCTCTCTAAGTCTCACTAATACAGGTAATCAAATTTTCAAGGATTAATTATAGTTATCTGTAAATTTAAGAGGGATGCCAACTACCAGAGTCACAAAACTACTGAATCATGTTACTCATGAACTTTTTACCTGACCAAAAATGATTTAAATATGATTGTAGTTCCACTACTGCGCCAGATGTAGTTTTGTTCTGGCTTAAAAAAGAAAAGAAGTGAAATTATACACTTCCAGCTGAAGGTTTTTACTTTGAGAATCGCAGATTGTTGTGTTTATTGTGCTCTAGACAAAACTGGAGGATTTTCCTGTCAACACAGCTCACATACAGTACACAGAGCTTTGACACTCTTCAGAGAGCAACTATAAGTACCCTGGCAGAAGGAGGCAAAGGGAAGGTCAGTTAATGATTTTGTGAGCTCTAACCTTAAGAAAAACTCGGCTGCTTTTAAAGGCCACTGCCTGAGCAAGAACAACAGTTTTATCTTCTTTACTTGTGTTTTGATTCGGAGAAAACAAAGCAATAGACAAACAGTTCAGTTCAAACAAAAGAAGATAAATCTAGCACCACATTTGGCAAACCAATTGGAGCTGAATGAAACCCACCTGCTAATTCATATGGTTGTACAAGCTGACATGGCCGCAACTCAGAAAGCCATTTCTCAACTGCCTGGTTTACTGCCTGGTTTAATTGCTTCTCGCTGTAAATCCACATTGGATTGAAGGAAAAACAGTTTAATTGTAAAGTGAAACTGGAAGGGGTGGGGGTGGGGTGCAAGTGTACATGCTTTTATTTGGACAGTAAAATGGTAGCTTAACTGTGAGCAGTATTAGTTGAGTCAATAAAACGTAGTTTATGTAGATGACA
This sequence comes from Pterophyllum scalare, assembly GCA_024447675.2. Taxonomy (NCBI): domain Eukaryota; kingdom Metazoa; phylum Chordata; class Actinopteri; order Cichliformes; family Cichlidae; genus Pterophyllum; species Pterophyllum scalare. Next base: position 137,277 of record JAMQGT020001316.1, on the reverse strand, counting down.
AGAAAACTCACTTCATGAATCTGCCATTTAAAGGAGGAAATATGAGGACGCAGTGTGGCCAATAGGGATAATGCTTCTGAATGAAACTTTTTCCCTATAATGTAATTTCAATTTTACTGTGTCCTTTGAGGTCAGTGAATCCATCTGACTGTGCCCTGGGAAGGTAAACTTAATTTACTGCTATATCTCTTTCCACGACTAAGGCACACCATATCCAATAGTGAACCTCCTAAACATAATCAATTATCTGAGCTCCAATGGTGGAGAATGCAGAATGCTGATAAGACTTTGTAGACTTTTTTTTTTCCTAATGAAGAGAGAAAAGACGATTTCGTTCAGTACCCTGGGGGACTTTTTTTTCCCCTCCTCTCCTGGTAGAAGAGAATTATTCATTGCATCCTCTAAGGGAAAAGTCGATCATTCCCAATAAGTCACTGAGTTGTTGTCCCTCTTTGGTTGTGCTGAGTAGGACCCTAGGCAATGTCGATTTTGTGTCATATGCTTTGCTCGACTTTTTCTTAAAGGCACCGACGTCAGGCAAACAGTGACTTTGACTTTGTTGCATTGTATACACAACTGACACGTTGTAATATTTGTCAAGGTGCACTGAGACTGTCGCGTTAAAGATGCCGGCAAGCCTGAAAATCAGCATCGGCCCTTCTTTCAGCGCAGCCTTCCTCCCTCAAAATCATCTCTTCCTATCTTGCAGCGTTCTCTAATCACAGCAACAAAGGGTGGAAATTGTGAAAGGACAGACGCAGCCTGTGTGCGTGGTCTCCTTCAGTATGATTACTTTGATGATGATCCCTTGATGGTAATATTTCAGAAATTATATTTCTTTGAAAAAAAAATCTTTTTATATCATACCCTTGGGTGAAGTTTATGACAAGCCCATGTCCTAATGCATTGTGTTGATCTTTTCATTTGGCCGATTTGCTGGTGAAGAACTGCTCTGCAGACATGTGCAATGCTGCACATTGATAAGGAGTGACACTTCCCTGAAGATCAACTGCATTGATTTTCTTTCCATATTTTGGCCAAGCTTTGATGACAGCCTCAGGCTTGCCTTGACAAATGCTACATGTGGGGCTATGCAAACAAATGAAAACAATGGTTTAGCCTCTTCTGCCTTTTAATTTTTATAAGTAAAATGATTCAAAGTCATGCTGACCTTTTACAAGCAGCATCTGTGCGGAACTAGAATTTATGATCCGTGGGTCAGGCTGTGTGCCAACACTTGCTGCTGTTTTTCTACCATTAAACAAGAGTTATGTCATACTTCCCATTTAATCACAGGCTTTTTCAGGGGTCTGGGCTGAATCAGTGCGCTCAGCCAATGACTCACTGTGAGGGGCCCATTTGACAGATTACACCTGCAGTCGCACTTAAAGGTAATGTTAGTAGGCTCTTGGCAGAGAAGGAGGAGAGCCTAACAGTTCCATTAAATGTTTTCAATTGACCTTCATGGCAAATGAACAGTTGGGTTCAACATAGTCAACAATAGCGCTTAATGCTGGTGAAAGCCTTGACATTCAATATTCCCGCTACAGAGGTATTACTCATTATTCCTGTCAAAGTAATGTTTGTCATCATTGTATTAAGTCCACCTCTGCCCTCCCTGAAGTCAAATTTTAAACCTTAAAATTACTCAGGTCAGAGTGTTTTCTCAAGGGTATACCAGAAGCTTTGAGGGCAAACTTGGCAGTTTCACGGTCCAGTGCTGTGCTGTAAGCTCTCTGCCACTACCTAGGAGACTTTCAGGATCATATAGACAGCAGAGTGACAAAGTGTGGAGCAGAAACCTGTTTAACACTTCATCATTGCTGTCATAGACATCCAGGAGGAGTGAGGCAATTCACCACATACAGGGAGGGAGAAAGACTCCCGGTAAGGTTGATCACATCTGTGAAATTAGAAATACTTTAGGCCTATATGGTCACCAAGTGTGTTTGCTTTTGTAATTATCTGCAGCCAATTGTTCTCAGACTCCCTCCTTTTCCCCCAGAATAATGCTGCATGCTGTTCCTGTGCTGCACAAAATTTGTCAAAGTCAAATAGAATTTTTTGGGCAAATCTCATGGCCATGAATAGACCAACAAACTCTATTTCATGCATTGTTAGATTTAAAGAGTATTATAAGCCATTCAGGAAGATATATCTTAAGGGTAGTGTGTTTGAGTGTGCTACACAAAACATACTGTAGGGGTGTTATAATAGTGGTTAACAGGCTGTATCAGGCCATGATAATGCACTGGCATGTTCACAGTAGTGGTACAGTTAAAGAAAAGCACAACAGACAAGTTCTTAAAAAGTTTCTAAGAAGAAATGTGCAGCTCTTTGGGACTGTTACATTTCTGTTTATATATTTTTTATGAGTTTTTACTGCAGTATGTCGGTGTTTGTGCTCCCATAAAGTTTCACACAACCATGTTTATGTACTTTAACAATGTCTTATGTTTAAAATATAAGCCCATTAATATTTTTTTCTTTCTATTTTTTTTTCTTGGTCAAGAAGGCTATGTTCCTGGCCTTACTTTAGCTAATATAGTAAGTGAACTATATGCACATACTGCCCCCACTAGCTTAACACAAACCAATGATATGACCTGGCCGCCAAACTGAATTTTCCATTTAGCAATGGGAGTTGAATTGTAAATGCTTTCCACCTGGCACAGAGCCCGCCTTTGTGTGTATCTGTGTGTATGTAGGTGTGTGTACATGTGCATGAGATATCTGTAGAACCTTGTTTTTTTACTCTCTTTTTTTTTCCTGGTTCTATATGACTGTGAGTGAGCCAGGTGTAAAAGGAGGATAAGCATTTTGGGGGTTAAAAGGAAGACAGGAAGCAATGTGGATATTGACCCACATTCCCTCAGTGTGAGGAAGTACAGAGGGGGCAAAGGCAGAAATAGTGCTTCTGTTAGGGCCACATGGGGTGAGGGATGAAGACTAGCTTTGTGGAAGTTTAACAATAGCTAGCCAGCAAAGCTTCTGCCCTGGGAAGTCTAATTTTAAGGCTTTTCTGTGAAATCTGGTTCAACTTTGTCTGTGAACCGCCTCTCTTAGAAGTGTTTTATTAAGAGTCCAATCCATGGGTCTTATGCCCCTTTTGTAAAAGTTGCTTCATCATTTTAAGAATCACTGGAAGGCGATGGTTTTTAAGAGGGCTGACTTCAGGGGGTCTTTGGGTTTGTGTGGATTTGTATGTGCGTAAGTGTGTGCGACCAGAACATAAAACAGTCAGAGCTGCTCAACATTATTGAACATTTACCAATTAGGATTCTCAGACAACCTCACCACGGGCATCATGGTGTGTTAGCTGAGAAATGCTCAATAAGGGAAACAAGGATGAATTACTTTTGTGAGCTTTCATAGTGTATTTAGTGCACACGGTAGCTTTTGCTTAGTGATTAGGGATCTTGAAAATATTTAGGAAGGCCCAGCTAAATATACAGCCGAGGAGACGTTCTCATACTGCACTTAACCAAGTGTGAAATAGCTTTGGCTAAGTAAAGGGACAACCATTAATACTGATAAAAATGGGACTAGGTGCTCTCAAGGTGGAATGTGAGCTCTCACTAAGAAAGTGATTTATGTCACCTTCAACGGAGGTTAAAAAAAAAAGCTGGCACCCTGAATAAAAAAAACTTCTTCCTTTATTATCAAAACTAGGTTGTCATACTCAAACGCTTGATTAGGATACTACAGCAAACAACACTACATCTTTTCTTGACATCAAATATTCATTTTAATGTGGGATTTGTGATTATCTTTAAGAGGCAGTGTCAGCTTTGCATGCTCCTATGCTTTATAGCTTTGTGATATCAGGACATCACGGTTTAATAAACAATGTTTCCTTCCTTCATCTCAAATCTACCTGCGTCTAACTGCTCGGCACACATGCTTCCACAGACTGCAAACATCACCCTGCCACTCGGGATCAATACTCAGTCTTGTTTTTGTTTTCTCTTAATTGTCTTGGAAGCTCGAGAATATACCTGCTTGAAGGTAATAACTGAAGAAAGAAAATCTTATCATCAGATGTATGCCTTAGGAGACACTTGGCAACTATTATACCTGTATAATCATCTATATTTTGTAACATAACCCCCTTTAGCATGCCATTTGCTGATTAAAGTTGCAAAAGTTGTAGTTTTGGCCTATTGTGACTGGTAATGAAATTGAAGAGTCCATGTAGTCACTACATTCAAAATATCTTCAGGCCATGGGTAAAACTCAACTTCTTCATCAGGTCCAAAACACTGTCAACAGAACAAGTGACCGTGTGTGTGTGTGTGTTTGCGTGTGTGTCTCTCTTTGTTTTGTTTTTTGTTTTTTTCACAGACACAGAGATTTACATTTTAAGCACTGCTACTTTATAATGCACAGGTACTTCCAGAGCTGTGTCCTGCCTGGTAAAACATTACAGAAGGAGGATGTAGGAATGTATTGCACATTGCTGTAGCTGGCCATTTTTTCAAGATTCTTTTCTTGCATCATTATCATAACATGAGATTCTGAGTGTCTGCATAGAGATTATGTCCAGGGTTTGTCACCTTCCTAATTGGCCAAATCGCTGTGCGGTACATGCCTGTGGATATGCTTTATTAGCCTAATAAAGACTCTAGAGGCAAGACCCCCCGGTATAAGATCCTTCACAAGTAGTTAATAAGGTCCGTGGTTGAGATCAGGTAGTAGAACTATAGCATGTTAGCAATATAACTGTAGGGAGAAGGCTAGTGAATACTGTATGACTTTCAGAGAGGATTAGGGATTTATGTATGAGTGCTTAGCAAGCAATATATGCAAGTGCATTCAGCACTGCTGAAGCTTTTTGTGCAGAAGCCCTGGCAGAACTCAGCCATAGCTAAAAAAAAAAAAAAAGCATTACATTAGAAATGGATACTCAATGCTGCTACCAGGGGCCTGGACAATAACTATATGGATGTTCTCCTTCACTATTCACAAAAACTATTTTTTGAACCAGTTCTTGTTTACCTCCACATGTAGCAGCATGAAAAAGAACAACATGTGTAGATGTGTACATTTCTGTGACTTATTCACAGAAACAGGACAGGTCTATATGAAATACATATACTTATGAGATTTTTAAAAAAAGAGACTCGAGTACTAAATTACGAGTATAATATCTTCTTTGAAATATCTTCACCTACTTGTATCTTATCTAAGAAACAAGTTCAATAACACAAATTCAAACAGAGCTGAGCATTGTGAACATAGCTTGCCAAAACCCTCAGGAAAGTCTTTGATGTTCTCAAACCCTGGGTGCACAGGAAGTGATGCATTTTATGTTTCTGGCAGAGCCGTAAATATAATCACCATAAACCAAATCACTGCAAGGCATTAACCCAATGTGATCAGCCCCAAACTAATGCAAATTGTTGTCTACAAAGCGCACTAAACACACTATTTTAACAGGGTACTTTAAATTTATGGATGTATACATAAAGATTCAATTTTTCACCCTGTTCTTAACACAAGGTCATGTAGACAGGCATGATAGTGGTGCCTTTCTTTAATGCTTCATGCAAATATTCTAGCACCCAATGCTGACAGGTTTCCTACTCACTGAAACACCTCCAAATGAAATAGAATGAGTGCTTTTAAGATGCAGCAGCTCAGATAACTCAAATAACCTTCATTTTGTGACTCTGTGCACTTTCTAAAGCTAAATCAGAGTACATCTCCCACACTTTCAAAGCTCACTAAATGGTAAGATCATGCCTATAATCCAGAAGGCCTCAGATGCTATCGTAACTAATGGTTGTCAAGGGTGTGCACACAGGGATGATAGAATTCAGCACCATGGACAGTGTTTTATGCTTCATCTGTGCAAAAGGCCATGGACAAATCAAGAGCATCACTGCAGGAGGGAACACTTAAGCACCCCGCTTATGTTTCCACCCTTTCTTGTCTTCGCAGTCTTTAGAATACCAATCTGTGACTGCAAGACGGCATTGTTTTCGCAGCTGCTTTGGCTGCCTAGAGAAATACACTTAATCTGTTGGTTCAGTTTCACTAAACAACAATGCTAAATACTAAAATGGCATTGTTAAATTTGAATAATGCAGTTATCCAACTGTAAACTCTACATAACTTTGAAGTGATTTTTTTATGACATCATAAGCAAATTTAGTTAATATTTATTGCCAACATTTTTTCAGGTAGATGAGTAGAACTACTACTAGTAGCACTGATTAAGTTAGAGAATCATATCTTTAATTGACATCAAACAAACTGGAACACTATTTATATTGTCCATTATATATATATATATATATATATATATATATATATATATATATATATATATATAGACTCTAGTTGATTGGGGTTTCTAATCCCAAATCCTGAATGGGATGCATCTAGTGCGGGTCCCCAGGCTAGACCCCCCCCCACACACACACACACACACACACACACATACATACATGATACCCAAGCCTACCTTGGACTATAAGCCAGAAATACCTGATTGAAGCCATACCGACTCGGACATTGCCCAGATTAACAAGGTCCATGTCAGGTGTTGAGGAACCAGAGCATACTGACGATAAGTGGGCTACTGGAATTAGGATAATTGCATAAATGGACACGAGATGGGAATCATTGGAATGCTATTACACATGTAATCCCAGTAAAAGGGGTTAAATGAAAAGGATGTGGGACCTATGGACTCTTCAACACCCAACATCCAGACTAACATATAAACAAATAGTAACTCAGTGTTCCAACATCCGTAAGAAGCAACTGCTATTGCAACTAGAGACTGATGAGGTATAACACAAACAATACGGCAAGGGGGAGTCAGGACGACAGATCAGGGGGGAGATATCATCATCCTCACACTCCGAGATTGGGTAGCAAGCCCCAATAACAACTGTTATATTGAATACCAGAGCAGCTGACCTGAACGATAAGATCATGGCTAAGCTAGAAACATGGACCCGATGTGGCCAACTACCAAGACTACAAGACTACTGAAAGTCTACTAGAAGTACCTGCAGAGAGTAAGGCAAGTCATGAGAAGTCAGCTGAATGGGAACAACAAGAGTCAGGCAGTTGCAGCTTTCCTAGTGGCCCCTTCATGGTTCCCGTTTACCAGTGGGATTCCAAGGTACTTGTAGCTATCCTCAATGTCTGCAATGTTGCCTTCTGGTAGCATGATTCATTCAATTCTGATTATCTTCCCTCTCTTTATCGTTCAACTAAAATTCTCCAGTCCAAATGACCTTCCGATGTCGTTGCAGTAGATCCTAGTGCTAGAACTTGTTGTCTTACTTGTAATTGCTGTCTGTGTATACCCTGTGCAGCACATAGATGCTGCAGTAGTTTTGCTTGGACCGTAAAATATGTTCGCAGCACAAGAAATAGAGTTTGCAAAGGGGGATCATGTTCTCCCACGTTTGTGCCCTTTGGCTTCCGTTTCTAGATGAGGACCCACCCACACTCATACGTAAAGGATCAGCTTGCAAAGCAAATGGGAAACACAGGCTGATTCTTAAGCGGTTCACAGGTTCATAAGACCAGCACCAGCACTGGCACGAGCATTGGCACCTCATCAGTTGAAACGTGGTATAAGTTATAAGCTTTTTTGTGATCAATCCAGGTGGTGCACAGGTTGGTCAGTCTGGTTTTAAAATCTCAACTGACTGCTCTATCTACCAGTAGTTGGTGTTTTGCTCCTTCGGTAATTCTGCTGATTCCTTTCTGAGCCTCACTCATGTATTAAGCCATGTGCCTTATCATGGCTAACTTCCCCTCCATGCTGCCTTAATCTTGGCCTCTAGTCTTCTTTTCCATGGAGGATACTGCTCCTTGTGGCTGTTCATCTTATAGCCAAGCATCTAAAGGATCACTGTTGCTGTAGTATAGATCAGCTGGTTGGTTTCAGTTATGGTCACAGTAGCGATTGTCCATAATGGTGCAGTCCCATCTTCTAGTAAACTTTCAGATGTTACTTCACATAGTCTTGGTAATCAGCCATGCATAGAAACAGTTGCACAATAGAACTGAGAATGAAAAGGCTTACTTAAAGTGTGAGAGAGAGAGGATTTCCAGAGGGAGAGGTAGGGTGCTGGCTTGTGTCCTGGGAAGGTTTCTTTTCAAGGGTGGGCAGGCAGGCAAAGGATGAGTGAAGAATTATCCAAGGTAAGTCTGAGTGAATGAACCAGCTTGCTTGACAGATGACTGCAGCTGGTAAGGGAGAGCCCTTCAGCCGGCAAAGGAGGAATTGGGAACAAGGAGAAGAATGTTAGCATGCATACACAGGAGAGTCAGGAGGAGTTTAGTTTTGGCCTGATTTACACTTGAAGGAGGCAGACTATCTGGCAGAGACTGGACTCAGCAGCTGGTCCTTCTGCACCGAGATTGATGAGTTAGATGGTAGACAGGTGTTGTGGCTGAAGAGCAGGAAGCCTCAAGGGACCACCCCAAAGGGGAGGAGAATGCTTTGCATAGTCTCCCAGCTTGAAAAGGAGGAGGAGGACCAGAACAAACCAGCGCCCACTATGACAGTCTGCTGTGACAATGATTGGAAGCAAAAAGCATCTGGTATCAAAAAATCTTATCTCTTATAGAGAATACCTGTGACTCTCAGAAATTCTCAGAAATGTTTTATGAGATAAAATGATGAAGTGATGACAAGTCTGGACAGGCACAGATACAAACTACAACTGACTGGTCAGCCAAAACATATAAATGCAAGGTGATAATTTTAGCTGATCTTGCTGGGAAGAGATGCTGCTTGGAAAAGTAGTTTGTTTTTTTTACTCATCTGGAACATGCACATACATGTCCTTTTTTTCCTTGTTTGTGTCCACTTCAGTGATGTATGTTGCACAGAAACTCTGCTCTATGGCATAAATAGCTCAGAATGGCCCCATGTCACTCCTGCCTCTTTGCTGCCCGCCCGCTGGCTTGTGCCTTTCTCCGCCATATGCAGCTGTCTCATATGGCTCCTAGCAACAGCTAGTCTTGGCCACAGCTGCTTTATAAAAAACCCCAAAGGAAGCTGACAGACACACTCACACTTAAGCATGTAGGCTTATTGAAATAGAGAGGTCTCTCTCTCTCTCTTCTATTTAATACAGTGGTTACACCATCCATTGCTATCATGCAAATGTAAATGAACACATGAACATTCACATGACAGTCAGTCTTTCCAGCACTGTTCCTGTATATACATAAATGAATGCATTTTTCAAGGTCTTTGAATGTAATGTCCTTACTGTCCTTGGCAGCAGCAAAAGATTAGCAGTTATTAGCCATTACACAGAAAAAGTCTTATCCCAATGAAATATCACACCTCTGCCTTCATATATTCTTCAGGTGGATGTGAACAACAAAACAAAATATATTTAATATGATCAAACTGTGCTGATGCAAACTTTTATTTACTTGAGTACCACACATGGCCAGCCAGTTTGCTCAGGTGTTGGTGTGGTTTGTTGAGATACAAAGCATGCTATTTGTGAGGGAGATAATTGACAGATATGTCACCACAGCAGCTATTCCCAGGTTATCAGGGTATGCTCCTCATGTGCTAGGATTTATTTTATTTATTTATTTTTCATTCTCCTGTCTCATATCAACAGAATGCGGTAGATTCTGACATGCATCGATATTCTGCGCTCCAGTAACAAAGGAGGAGAAACGAGCTTCTGGGAGCCAAGTGGGGCCTCCCTGTTTAGTGGAACAGCTGGAGCACAGAACAACAAACTGCTATATTTCAAGGCTTTTGTTTTTAGGTGCATATCATCTACAGTATTTGACATAAGGACGTTTATCACTTGAAATATTAAAGGATAAATTCAGATACTATGAAGTCTTTGCTTAATTTATGGAGCCTACCATTGCCATTGTAAGAATTATTTAAGGAGGAGACACGGCTGTCAAAGAATCCTGAATAGAAATCTATCTGAGAAATCTGAAATACTGGCCCTGGCCCTAAAAATCCAATCAACAGCCAAAACAAGAAACCCATTAGCCAGTCATGTTGTTGCCCTATGCATGCAGTAGAGTCTCACAGCTCTCCACTGGTTATTATAAGAAAGATGTAGGTAACCATGCGTTTTATCATTTTCTATGCTTTCAGTATGAAGTGATTTCAATTGGACTCATGTTTGATTTATTAATTCATTACAGGAGCAGTACACAGTTTAAAGTTTGCCATCTAGCCTCCAATCTCATCACTCCCTGTAAATATAATGCGCATAGAAATTGGGGAATAGTGAGCAAACATCCCTCTGGAGCCTATGTGGATGCTGTAGTGGTAGAGGAGTTGGAATAGCAGGCAGTGATGCAGGGAAGCAGCAGTGTCCATGTGCCATAGGGATAGGAAATTCTGCAGCTTAAATTGACCGCCAGATTGGGAGGGTGTGTTTGGCATATGACGTGAGGAGGCTCGGGAGTGCTAGTGTCTATGATGCAGTTCAGCTTGAGTTGCCTACATGAACTACCTCACAGGCTTCAATTCATTTAGCATGGCAATTGATTAGTGCTTTTGTGGGATGAGTGGAGGAGCTGTTCATCTTGGCAATCTCTGTGAAGCCTTCAAGATGTACTCTTACAAAATCTTGTGCTTGCATATTATAAGTATCACTTGTTAGTGCTATAAGTTATATCCCTCTGATCACTCAAAGTGGAGTTATTTAGCCCTTTCATGCATAGTGGTCACTATAGCGGACAGCTATCCAAAAACTGTTCTCTTGTATATGCCTGCATTTTGTTATTGTTGCATATCAGCTTGTGCTGGATGCTTGTGCATCATCCCATACACTCCTACCTATTGGCCAGTCATGGGAAGTTGTTATTGTTATTTTTATTTGTTATTTGAATGCAATTAACAGGATCAGAATTAGTCAATGCTAGCAGCAGTGACAGTGGATCTGAGGATGCAATATCATTTTATGTTACTGGTTTATTAAATAACATATTTCTATGATTAAAAAGTCAAATACATGGTATCCAGCTGAATGGGCATGCTTGTAACTCCATGGAAAATCAGTTCATAAACAAAAATTCAATTGTATTGTTTTATTAATGCCCAAAGGGGAATAAAAACACTCGTGATTCATGCATGAAAGGGTTTGAAAGGGGCTTCAGCATAACTGCTCGGCTTCATTCCAGGATGGCAGCTGAGTTCCAAGACTTGCTTCTACAAGAAATAGCATTTGACCAAGATAACAAATAATGAGGCTAGGATTTTTTTTCTATCCCCCAAAAGTTCTTCATAGACAATATAACAAAGATAAGTATATAACTGAAAGTGAATAATTGGCACTCTCAAGGCAGCCAAGAGATGTACTTTCTCCAAAGTTTCCTCGGTCTGCACCGGGGCCTCCTTCTAGTAGGACCAAAACACTAGGAGGTGCTCTGGAGGCATCAGACACCTGAACCACCCCAGCTGGCTCCCTTAAATATTACATTAGCTATTTGCAAAAAAAATGGAAAAGTAACATAGATTATCAGATTACTAGGGATTTGTAACCATTATTACAATTTTGTTTTTCTTTGAAATAACGATTCGCTAAATGTGTGAATAAAGAGGACTCTTTTGATAGCTGTTGCTTTCTTCTGTGCTGTTAGTTCACAGATTCACATGTGTCCTTGTTCTGAAAAACACCTCATTTGAACTACAAAGACTGAAATGCTGTTGTGGCTGAAACCTTTTGAAAACATTTGGCAATAATTCTGCAAATTGAGTTTGATGCAGCCTGAGTATTTTACTCACAGCAAGCCAGTGTTGTGACTTCAGCTGCAGCTAAATACAGGGAGTCAGAGGAAAACGCAATTTTGTGTGTAGTGCAATCATTTTGCAGACAGTAATTTGGCCAGCAAAAGGACCGAGTTCAGTGCTTATACAGGTTAGCACCCATAAATTGGACACACTTAATGCACTTTTGACATGTTGTTTGGCATAATGCATTTGCTTTCTATTATTTTTATTGAGGGTACAGAAAAATATTGCTGGGTCACATGCTTTACTAAATTGGATCTAATGATGCAACAATGCCAAGGCACCTTTGTGTGAGCGAAGAAAATGTGACATAGTGGAACTGGTTTGTGAAAACACTGCAGATGTTATAAAACAGACAGCACGGATGCTTATTTCATGCCTGGAATTTTGAAATTCACTTCACCAGTGTACAAGCATGGACATATAATGTGGCATTTGTCTCTGACTGTCAGCTATGTGACACAGATTACAGCTTTGCCAGTCTCTTTTTTTTTTCTGCAGTGTTTCTTGATGACCAATAAAGTCAATCCATAGTCGTAATGATTGTTTCAGGGAGCTGTCACTGCACAAACACTAGGCTTCCATCCTGTGGTGTGTGATGTTAGTAATCAACCAACCAGTGGGTCAGACAGACACCAATCAGCCACAGACTTCATCTCACCCAGCATGACTGCCCATATCAGAGATGGCCGGTACCACCCACAAGGTGCCATCTGCTCTACATTTCATCTCAAAATGCCTTTACCATTTCTGTGCTAGCTTGGTATACACTATGTGGACTTTTAGAGGACATTATGTGGCTAGTCTGTAGGGACCTGATTCTTTTTTCTTTCTTTCTTTTTCAATACATGATCTACAATATCACTCAACATGTTCACTGTTGGAAATAATCACTTTGAGGCAATAAATATAATTGCATGTCAGTGTGGTGAATTTAGTGGGTGCTATTAAAGAATGCTGAGCTGCTGTATGTTTTCTTTTGTCCCCAAATCCCATTAAAAACATCCAAATCTGATCTGTTTCCCAAGACTTTCCAACCTCCCTGCCCTGTCTGCTGTACTCAAGTTACATTTCTTTCTTCCTGTTGAACACATACATTTTTCAAGGAGCTTACAAATGTGCACAAAAAGGTAGTTTTCAAACACATTCTGGTACTGCTATTGGTGATTGTTTTCAGGTGTGCAATAACACATATATTCACATTTCACGAGTGTTTTTATTTTGTGTTCCTAAATTTATGATTGGAGGCCAGTCATTAAAGTCTTGGTAATTTACTAATAAAAAAAAAAAAATGCAAAGACGAAAGAGATGTCCTTTCTTTGTTCAAAGCACTAAGCTTCCCTAGAAATGCACTCCTCTATTTTATCTTTTTGCCTTTTAGCTAGCAGCCTGATGGAGTGTGTTGTGGCCTGACATTGACATCATTTACCTTTTGAAATTTCAAACATCCTAATGCTCTTTTGAATGTCCCATCACTAAAGAGCACTAACCAGAGTCAGTTATCAAGCTCGAGCGAACATCAAAGGCTGCCTCCAGTAACTGTGTTCACCTAAAAAAAAAAAAAAAAAAAAGAAAGAAAGAAAAAGCATGATTTGGATCCAGAATCAAAGTCAGTAGTTTTCTTCTGACCATATTGTACGCTCCAGGGGTTCATCTCATTAAGATGTAGCTTGTGGAAAAAGGCTTCAAACCACTGCAGTTAGGGAATATTTCATATTAAAGTCTGTGAGTCTCTTCATGTGAGGCATGTGTTTTTGTGCATCTTCCACAACATTCATTCTCATCTTTGTCATTCTGACTAAGGATTATGTTGTGTTAACCAGATCCAGCCATGATTCAGAAACAATAGTAACATTGTCCGCTGCATTTCATTGCACGTAAGATTATGTTATTCATCGCCAAACCTACAGCAGCAGAGGAATACCTCAGAGTCAGCTGGCGGCCCTGACACAGGAACCCCTAGATCCATCATGCCATATCATTGTCTTAGTGTGCTTTGTTACATTTTAGGGACCTGCTCTCGGGTGAAGATAAATGCTGTAAACACTGCTTTATGAATGAATAAATTCCCCTTGTGCCGACACCGCTCCATGGCCCACCGTTAATAAACTGATTCATGGCGTAATCCACTCTCTCAAGCGTTCAGAGCCCCCTTTTTATACCCCCTATTTATGTTTGCTGTTATTTCAGAGAGTCAGCTGAAAGGAACCGCAAGAGAAAGAAGATAAATCACATTTCCCTGCTTTAATTTATGGAGGTGAGCTGGTGTTATATGAGCAAATTCTGTCCCAGCATACACCGCTGGTGAAGAGCAGTGGAGGAAAACCTGAAAGGCAAGACCAAGTTATGCACAGCATCTTTCCCTGCAAGCAGGAAAAGTGAGTGAGTTCATTACAAAACTCATTGTCTGCAACCATGACAGAGAGGAAAGGTTGGTGTGAAGGTAAAGAATATGTTGCACCCAGGTTCTTGTAAAGACTTTGTCTTTCATTATTGTCATGAGTCATGAAATCTGAAGGCATTTCTTCCGTAGAAAAGGAATCATTTTGCAGAAAAGCTATAGCTTTTACATTTGTCAGAACACATGATTATTCTGTTTTATTTCTTTATTTTTTAATTGTGGACACCTTTTCATTCCACAGTTGGTGTGAAAATAATAGATTTGACAAGCTCAAACTCACACAGCCAAAGGTGTGCGGGTTTAACATTTTACTGTTTCCACCAGAGCTCGAAGAGGATACTAAAACATTCAGGAAAGAACAAGATGAACTGATTATTCTGTACTGATACCACTGGAAGGCACTGTTAGAATTTAACTTATCACAGAAGCTCATTTAAACTATATCCCTCTTACTGAGAGGTGCAGTGAAGCTTTAAGCTGCTGAATAACAAGGATCCTGTGGGGAAATTGTTTTGGGGTTTTTTTTTTAAACACAATTTTTTCATCTGCTATTCTGTACGTACAAGCATAATATACAGGTATTTCAACTGGTCTTTGAGGATGAGGGGAACAGGTGAAAGCAAGCTGAGCGTCTCCTGCTCAGAGACTGATTTGATATGCAAATAATGTTGACCCATGGTCCAGGTCTGACAGAGTGGCCATCTGTTAGCAAGTCAAAGTTGCTGGTGGACGAGATCTCCAACAGTAATCCCTCTCCCTTTAGCCTTCTAAAAATAACCTGCATTCCATGTTTGTTCTTCTGTTAATGCAGAAATAATATGCATTAAGCCAGTTTTCCAAATAACATTCAGTTGTTTGTGTTCTGTACACAGTGAATATTGATAGATAAAAATACATATTCATAAAGGTCATTCAGTAATGGTGTATTGATCGGAAAGTCTTTATATAACCCTATGCAGATACTAAAATGCCCTGGATGTTTAATTTCTTTAATGATAAAAGTTTAAATCAGGGCTTTTTAGCACATTGTGTTTTGTCTAACTAAAGAAAAGGGAATAAAGCCACACATCATTTCAACCCTTACAAACCATGACAAAAACAATATCTGCTGCCAACAGTAATTAATAATTCATTACTGTCTTTCCTGCCACCATTGCATCTGGAGAAAACCTTTATTTGAAACTTGATAAAATGTGCTTCTTTTTTCTGTGAAAAACTGGATCTGGCCTTGAAGTCGATCTATAATAAACCGCTGCGCTTTAGTATTTAAATCTGAAATGCACTTTGACCTGATATATGATCTGCTAGTTTGAAGTGCTGAATCTGAATATGCTCACCTTTGGACCAATGCTGTATTACAGTCTTGACCTTAACCTGGAGTTCCAGCTGCATCAACAGTTCTGCCTTCAATATAATTTAGCCGAGATATAAAAGGTGTTTTTGATGAGTGACTGCCCTTATTCAAAAGAAACAAAAACATTAAAATTTTGGTTTTGTATGTTACTTCTGTGCCTTATGTTGACTTTCACGTTTCTCATGTAACATAATTATTAATAAATACATGATTCCTGCTTTTTTGCATTTTAGGAGTATTTTGTCTTTTTACAGATGATTACCCTGAGTTTTATCACATATTGCAAAATTATATCATGATACCATCATTATCATAGGCAACATATTGTGATAATGTATAATAAGTTGATAGCATATATATATATATATATATATATCAATTTTCACTTGTCTGCCTTCACAGGCATATGAACTTGAGCACCCATTCTTAATCCACAGGGTTTCATATAATTTCGGCACCCTTTGCAGCTATAAGAGCTTTAGTTCTTCTGTGAAGGGTTGCCACAAGGTCTTGAAGTGTATTTATGGGAAATTTTTTTAACATTCTTCCAGAAGCGCATTTGTGAGGTCAGACACTGATGTAGGCCTGGCTCTCAGTCTTTGCTCTAATTCATCCCAAAGATGTTCTACTGGGTTGAGGTCAGGACTCTGTGCAGGCCAGTCAAGTTCTTCCACACCAAACTTGCTCATCCATGTCTTCATGGACCTTCTTTGTGCACTGACTGAAACCAAACTTTATACTTGGCAGTCACACAGTCACAGTTGAACAGCCATAAAAATCCATTCCATGAAGCTCTCTACGCACTGTTCTTGAGTTAATCTGAAGGCCACATGAAGTTTGGAGGTCTGTAGCAATTGACTCTGCAGAAAGTTGGTGACCTCTGCGCACTATGAGCCTCAGCATCTGCTGACCTCGCTCTGTCATTTCATGTGGCCTACTGCATCATGGCTGAGTTGCTGACTTTCCCAATCACTCGCAAGAAAATTTCACAACTGGGTTTGTTGCACAAGTGGGATTCCATCACAGCACCACCCTGGAATCCATTGAGCTCCTGAGAGCAACCCATTCTTTCACAAGTGTTTGTAAAAGCAGTCTGCATGCCCAGTCTGCACATCATCTACTAATCCTCCAGCCCGCATGCCAAAGTATCCTTGGACAAGATACTGAACCCCAAGTTGTTCCTTATGAGTTCATCAGAGTATGATTGTGTGAGTATGTTAAATAGAAAGCACTTAAATGTAAAAAGTGCTTGTATGAATCTGTGTGAATGGGTGAATGAGACATGCTGTATAAAGAGCTTTGAGTGCTCAATTAGAGTTGAAATACACTATATATGAACCAGTCCATTTACCATTGTGCAAAGTGCCAATTTTCTAATCTTCTGTTGTCTTACCTTACCGGAAAAAGACCAGTGTGGTCTTCTGCTGCTGTAGCCCATTTGCTTCAAAGTTTGGAGAGCTGTGCATTCAGAGATGTTTATTTGTGTTACTGTCCTCTGTAGTTCCCCCAGAGAACTGCAGTTTTCTGCTTTTTTTTTTTTTTTTTTGCCTTTTCTGACCATGCTCCATAAACCCTAAAGATGGTTGGGCAGGAAAATCCTAGTAGATCAGTAATATGTGAAATACTCAGACCAGCCTGTCTGGCACCAGCAACCATGCCACATTCAAAGTTGCCTCAATCACTTAATTAATTTTAATTTTTAATTTAATTGTGAAAAATATTTACATAAAAGGTTGCCATGCAACAGATGGACTCATGAAAACCTGGAACTTGAAGACCCACAGCTAGGCTAGACCATAGATCCAAGTCAGGTCAGCTGCACAGACATAGATTACAGAGTAGAAATTGCCCAGCTGAACACAATCAGGCTAATAACCTGTTCTGTAACAATCACTGATTGGAGAATAGCTCTAACAAGCTGGAGTGTCTGACCATGAAGCTGTCAAGCAAGAAAAAAAGTCTCAGCAGAGATGAATTAAGTTTTGGGAAAACTTGAGCTGCCGTGGGCAAAAACATTCAAAAAAGCATCATTAACAGTATCCAAGATTGTATTAGAAATAATTATATTCTTTAATAGGTGCAGCCAGGTGAAATGGACTCCCTTGTGCACAGACTGAAAGAAGCTTTAGGTTCAACCCATTAATTAGTATTTATTTCTCTTTTCTCTCAGTCTGTAAAACTGTTGAAGAGACGCAAATCACTGTTTACTGTTTATACATTAGCAAGTCTGTGCTTGAGGTTATGCTTGAGGTTATAGGTCTTACGGCATATAAATCAGAGAGTTCTGGTTTGTTGTGTGTGTCTGCCTCTGAATACACATAGCAGAAGTGAAAGCATGGTGATCTGTCTGAAGCTTACAGTAACTTGATATGAAAGCTGAGCTGCAAGTTACAAAAAAAATAAATTAAATTAAATGTTTTCCATCTACTCTGCTACCAAAGAAGAACCTTATGCCCCTCATTTTCCGCATTGTGAAAGACCGAAATAATGATTTCCTATTTGGTATGCATCTTTCTGCCTCTCTCTGGTGGAATGTTGATTCTTGGGGAGCAGAAAAGGCAGCGTGGTGCACGTGCCTTATTAAAAGTCAGCTCTGTGTTCCATATCTTATCAAATACAGAAACTATGAAAACAACCCAATATGTTAGATTGTCTGGCTGAATGGTAAATATCAGGTGCATAATGAGCTTTCCCTGTCGCTGTTTTCCTCTTTTGTAATGTAAAGTGGTTGGGCACCTCTGAGAGAAGGGCACTCCGATGCTTCTGTAAACATCATTTCCACCATTGCTCATGTCCCAGGGACATCCAGTTCCTCGGCGGTATAAAAAGTAAACCGCTTCTTCAATAAACCCAATTATGGGAAGACTCCAATCAGCTGATCCAGGGCCTTGTTGAACAACCTACGCCTCTTATTTCCATAGAGAAAAACATGACTAGTAAATATAAAGCAGATTAATATGCTACTGCTACATACTGCATTGCCTTTGGATGATTATAGTCTAACTTCATCAGTCACATTTTAATTCATGTATATAATAATTAGCAAACTATAAGTAACGCCATTGGTTCACATTTAAATCTCACCAGAAGACACCTTGTTGTGCATCCTTAAAAAATGTAAGATACATCTAACTATAACAGATGACAAAAACAATGTGTTACAGCTGGCTGTGCAACTGCAAAAGAAAATTTGATGCACTTGCTCAGTAAAAGCCTCTTCTTATCCACAATATTATCCATACTATTTTTTTGTTTCATTAAACATTCTACCTTCTTCTTTGTTCTTCACTATAAGTACAGAAAGGCCTTGATAAGCTCATAGCATATATTAATGTGCAAAAGTACAATAAAATACAAACAGTCAAGACTCACTGGCCACTTCACTGGTTACACCTTGCTAGTACCAAGTTGCTATCAGAACTGCTTTAATTCTTTGTGGCATTCAAAATGTTGCTGGAAACATTTTAACAAGATTTTGGTTCATATTGACATGACAGAATCACACAGTCACTGCAGATTTGTCAGCTGCACATCCAAGATGTGTATCTCCCATTTCACCACATCGAAAATGTGCTCTATTGGATTGAGATCTGGTGACTGTGGAGGCCATTTGAGTACAGTGAACTAATTGTGATGCCGAGAAACTAGTGTGATTTGGCTGTGACTCAGGAGGTAGAGCAAGTCATCTACCAATCGAAAGGTTAGTAGATGCCAAAGTATCCTTGGGCGAGATACTGAACCCCAAGTTGCTCTCTGATGTATCCATTGGAGTGTGCATGTGTGTGAGTGTTAGATAGAAAGCACTTAGAAAGAAGTGCTTGCATGAATGTGTGTGAATAAGGCGTGTTGTTTATAGCGCTTTGAGTGCTCAAAGTAGAGTAGAAAAGCGCTATTTAAGAGCCAGTCCATGTACCACTTGAGCTTATCTTGCTTGATGCAGCCAACAGAAAATGGGTCACAAAGGAATGGACGTGGTCAGCAATAATACTCAAGTAGGCTATGGCATTTAAACAATGCTCAGTTGGTACTAACAGGCCCAAAGTGTGCCAAAGAAATATCCCCCACATTACACTACCACCACCAGCCAGAACTGTTGATATATGCCAGGATGGACCCATGCTTTCATGTTGTTTATGACAAATTCTGACCCTACCATCAGAATGATGCAGCAGAAACGAGACTCATCAGATCAGGCAACAGTTTTCCAATTGTCTATTGTCAAATTTTAGTGTGCTCGTGCAAATTGTAGTTGATGGTTTTGTGGTTTTGTTGCTGACAGGAGTGGCACCAAGAGCAGTCTTCTGCTGCTGTAACCCATCTGTTTGAAGGTTCAAAGTGTTGTTCATTTAGACATGCTGTTCTGCATGCCTTGGCTGTGATGAGTGGTTATTTGAGTTAATGCTGCCTATCTATCAGCATTCTCATCATTCTTCTTCTGACCTTTGTCATCAACAAGGTATTTTAGGTCAGAGACCTGCAGATCACTGGATTTTTTTCTCTTTTTCTGACCAATCTCTGAACAGCCCCGGAACCAATAACCATGCCACATTCAGATTCACTACATCACCTTTCTCTTCCATTTAGTTTGAACTTCAGCGGGTTGTCTTGACCATGTCTATGTGCCCAAATGCATGGGTTGCTTCCATGTGAGTGGCTGAATAGATATTTGCATTAACGAGCAGTTGAGCAGGTGTGCGTAATGCGCACAAGAACACAGTGCTACAGTCCTACTTGTAAATGATAATCACTGGACGCACCCATGATTATTTCAAGTGGCACGTCTTAGAGCTTCATTGAGATAGTTGTCATTTACAGAGTCTTGGTCATCTTAGTGGTAAAACTGATAGACTGATGTTTGCTTTCTTGATGTGCCATGCTTTTGTAATATAAATAGCAGTGTGGGCTTTAAATAGCCAGTCTTAACAGCCGGGGATCTGTCTGCCAGGGCCTCCGCCCTTAGCCACCGCCCGAAAAACACCTATGGTCATGAGCTTTGGGTAGTGACTGATAGAATGAGATCAAAAATACAAGCTGCTCCTTCATATTGAAGGAAGTAAGTTTAGGTGGTTCGGGCATCTGATTAGGATGCCTCCTGGGTGCCTCTTGGGTGAGGCATTCGCCTTGGGGTCCCCCCGGATGAGTTGGTGGAGGTGGCTGGGGAGAGGGAGGTCTGGGCTTCTCTGCTTAGGCTGCTGCCCCTGCAACCCGGCTCCAGATAAGCGGAAGAAAATGGATAGATGGATGGATGGATGGATGGATGGCTGGCTGGCCAGCTGGATGGATGGATGGATGGATGGACTTCAAATAGTTCATTCACTGGCTGGTTAAAAATTTGTCTTTAATTTCAATTTGAGATAATTGTTTTTATCAGTCTAATTCTTTTGATGAAGTCAGTCATAACAGTTTCCTGGACAAACAGCATTTTACAGAGTTGTTGTGAAGTTAAGCTTATACCCAAAAGTTGCATTGTTTTTATGAGTATAAGTCTGTCACATCACCACCTGTACTGTTCTTTTAAACATATAAAGTTTGTTTGCTCTAAACAAAAGAATGTTAGCCGCCCTTCATCTTTTTCTATTCACCATTCAGTTGTCTGTAATCCATTCTTTGTGCAAAAATAATAATACATTTGCTTCTTTTGTTAGTTGTAATTATTCTCTCACTTGATAATGCTGTTTCTTTCTTTATGTGTACTTTGTACCCATTCAGGGCTAATAAACTTTCATTACCTCCACATCTTACAGTCTGGACTGTAATAATTTCATGTGCACAACGTAAATGCTTGTCATTGCCACATCTGGCCAAGGGCTTTCAAGATTCTTTCTTTTTGTGAATAGTACTGCAATGCTTTGTGTGTATGATGCCAGCGATGAAAATAAAAGCGCTTTACAATGGTGAAAAACAAAAGAACAAACAAAAAAATTGAATGTCATATACACATGCGAAAGACTTTGTATTTAAAGTGACAAGAAGGTTTTGTGCCTCTAGGTAATATTGTTTATAAAACCACAAAATTCAAAACCATTCCCACCCGTGTCATCTACATATCTTCAGAACAGAGTAGTCATTCTGTAAAGTAGACTACAGTGATATTATGTCTTCAATCTGTCTACCTATGTGCTGCACCTCTACTCATACCCAGTTGCTGTCACGTCTGTGTTTGCTGCTTATACTTAACAAACTCAAGGCCTGTTTGATGTCCTGTGAATATAGTCAGTCAGTGCCACAGTCATCAGCCACTTCCTAAAATGTTAAAGAAAACACACTCAGCTGTCATTGTGATATAAGGAGTGAAGTTGCACTAAGGGTTTTGAGTCCATGATTTATATTTTCTTTGAAATATCAGTGACAGCACTCATGCCATCTGTTACAGAACTGCTGTACATACCTAATCCTGTGCCTGGGTTCTTTAGATCCTAACATCTCCCCAAAGTCACGTCTGAATATACGATAGAGAGAAACCACAGTCGACTTAGTAGTGAGTGACCTTGATACTGTTTCTCTGTGACATTTTAGAAGTAGTAGTGTAACAGAGAAATAAAAGACAATCTTTAGAAGGGACAGTATGTAATGTAGCCACACAAACTACCATTTTAAGCAGTCATTGCATCTAGAGGCCAAGACTAAATGCGTGGCAGGAAATATCTGCAGGGCCTGTTTATAGAATTGTGGCATACAATTAAGTATTTTGGTCATAAAATGTTAATACGTTGTTTGAAATGCTCCATAAAGATGACAGTTAGTGCTTATGCACGTGAAGGGGATTACTCCTTGATGTATTCATTGGCTATAATTAGCGTCCTTTTAGTTTATGTCATTGTATGCTGCGCCACGGTTGTAAAAATGAAGACTGTGCTACATCAAAGCTCCTTCTCCTCTGGCCATTATAATGTTATTCTCCACGTGAGGGCCAACCACTTGAAGACTTATTTCGGTTGTCTTTGTGGCGTCACTTCAGTTGGCCTTGCAGAACGGATGTCTCAGTAATTCATTATTGTGGAAAAGACTCACAGGAATGTAGCGTGCATTAAGGAAACAGTAGGGAGAAAAAAAGCTCACTGAAATTCACTGGTAGAGACTGGATTTTGATATTTAAGACTCTCAAAGGACAGCAATACTTCTAGGTTTTTGGGTTGTTTTTTTTTAATAACATCCGCTAATCTTACAGATGTGTCCCATTTTGTGTGTGCTAAACTGTTTACTATACTCTTATCAGCTGCAAAACAAATGTCATTGAAAATCTCAATTACAACATAGGCCTCACATCGGCAATAAATTCCCAACACACAATAACTAGTTTAACATCCATTTATATCCTTGACGGGAGAAGAAACCTAGTAAATTGCACTACAAAGTCTTGTCATCTTGATAGCTTTTGTACTTGTGCATCTCTCCTTTTTTGCCTCCTCTGGCTGAGATTAATTGCTCTTGTACCCACCACTGACAACAGCGTTTATGGAGGTAGGGCTGAGGATATGGGATGCCTGTATTTCAGGTCCTTGCCCTCCTTGTGTTCTTTCTTTTTTATTATTATTATTATTATTCTCCCTCTGTCCCTTTTATTTACCACTCCTCTGTGATTCACCAGAGAGAGGGAAAAAAAACACAGAGGGCACATGTAATGGGAATATGGTAGATATGGAACTACAGGCAGCAGCCTGCAGCAGTATAAGAAAGGTGATGTCTCAATTTATGATCACCCTCCCACATTTTTCTTAAATGCATCACCCAGATACCACCTGCTGCACTGCTGCCACTACTGATGGCTTTGTCACCCACGCAGGTAAGCTGACTTTAATTCGCTGAAGAACCAATGAGATGTTGTAATTACAGAGTTTTTTTTTTTTTACAAAGGAATACCAAAAAAACCAAGAAAATTTTTACTAAGTTCATATTTGTCTTACCAGCCCAAATGTTTGCACTTCCCACCCTAGAAAATTCAAATAAGAGCTCAGAGGTCTTAATAACATTCAGGGTTTTAATTTCTGCGACATTAACCTCTTCTCCTGTTGGCAGGATCAGATTGGTGCTATACAGCCAAAACAGACATGTAATAATCTTTATCATGTGTGCTACTTTATCTGAGATACCGGAAGGTGTCTTTGGGCCTGAATAGGTTTTATTCCCAGCTGAATTAATTTTCCTTTTGCATTGTCCCATTGTACGACTCTCGGGAGGGGACGGACACTCTAAAATCCCTTCAAAATTCAATGTGCTCCAACACTGAAGTACTGGCATAATGTCCTCAGTTTCTATTGAACAGTATGTTATCAGATGACTTAATAGACAAGGTCTGAACTCAACTGACCCTCAATATCTGCTAGAAAGCCATTGACGAACTTTCCAGTGTACTGGATCATATATGGCACTCATTTCTAAAAAAAAATTGTGACCAGTTTCTTCTTTTTAGAAAATTGTAGCAAATACTTGCTTACAGGCTGTTTGTTTTCTGACATTTTATTTACCAGCTATTAATAGAAAAATGGAGAATTGTTTCTGTAGATTTGATATTGAAAACTAGATTGCACTCAGGTCTTGGGATTGAGTATGCGATTCTGCAAAAATAAATAAATAAATGCAAATAAAATAAGGAAAAGAAACTATAAATATGCGATCGAATGCTAATGCCACAAAAATGTGGTCCTAAGTCCATGTGTTAAGTTTGGTTGTGTTAAGTTTGCCCGAGGCAAATTCTTTAAAAAACCAGAAATCCATATGACTATTTTCGTGTCAAGAGAAAATATTCAGTATCCGCTTTGCATTATAGGCTTGCCCCAGGGCATCCTTTTGTAGAGAATGGTCACATGGTCCAACTTTGACCAAGTGGTGGCAGTATAGTTCTCCAGGTGCAGTCCCATCAAAATTGAATGGGTTCTTGTTAACTCCTGAAAATCTTCCGGGCAATTTTTATGTAATAACCTCCTTAATGAAGGTAATCCTTATTAGTTTTACAATTAAGATCAGGAGTGCTCAGGCGTACTCACAGACTAGTAGTTTTTCCAGTGTGTGCTCCGCTCCCTCGCCCCGTGAGAGCTGGAATAGCACACAGAAACAAAAAGAGGAAAATTTTATGCCAAGCCAAAACCACAAAATTATTTTTTAAAAAAGCTCACAAGCACTTAATTTCACAGCAGTTTCACTAACTTCACTAACCCTGAACACTCTGGGGACTGCACACTCAGGCCCAGTTTCCCGCACAGGGATTATGTCTAATCCTGAACTAAATACTTTTTCCTATTGTGGTCTTCATTGACTTTTTCCTTTTAGTCTAGGACCATGCTTAACCCATGACTGGGAAACCTGCTGTTAGTGTCTTGCTACATATGTGAGGACACGGTGGTCTTTAGCCCACTAGGCAGATATAGTTCACTAACATAAACGGTAACAAACATATACAACCTCTTGTTGAAATATTGTCTGATAGTTTCTTTAAATTACTGAAACAAGAATATTTCAAAACATGCCCGGCATAGTTACCAAGTGCTTTACAAAGCAGTTTCACGTCACCGTCCATCTCCAGCTTGGTGCGGCCCAAACGCAAAACAAACCTGAAAGGGACCATAGACAAGGATGCACTTGGCAAAATCTTGAAGGAGTAGCTACTGTTCTTCACAATAGTGCTACCTTGTGACAAAGTTTGTAACATTAGGTCAGTGGTTCCCAAAATGTGGGCTGGGACCCCCTGGTGTGCCGCGAAGGTACTGCAGGCGAGCCATAGTAACAACAAAAATTCAGTTTGCGTTTATTCACAAGTATGTAGAGTTGCATATTGTTTATATAAAAACTGATGGTAATAGGAGGTGGATATTTTGAGGTATTACTCATTACTCTGACTTAAAATTTCTGCTCTTGTTTTGAAGTTTGTGTCCCAGTGGCAAGTGGGTTGGCATCAGCACTTTACATATGACTGGGCAGCATTAGCAATTTATGGCCAACAGCCTGTGTTGTTTATGTTTTTTGAATTAAATTTTCAAGGAAACACACTACTTTATCTTGTATATTGATTCCAGTGAAGATTTAAGATTGTGTGGGGCTGCATGGGATTTTGTGGTTTTTAAGTGGGCCACAGCACTCTTGACTGTGGGAATGGCTGCATTAGGTGAACCTCCGCCAGTACATCTGCAGTGCAGCTTACAACCACAAATTAACAACAAATGTCACATTCAAAAGAAGCCGACAAAGAACATGTTTACTGGCACCCCAACATCCCAAGAGAAAAAACGTATTTAGCCCAGATGTAAAACTCTATGATGAAATTAACTTATAGGTTTTAACCACCCGGCTACATTATTATTATTATTTTCCTGATGAGTGACTAAATTAAGTTACTGAATAAATCATTTAAGACCTGAAGATCAAAATATGATTTAAATATGATTTTTTATTGTCTCGCCAACAATTTCATTTTTTTTTTTTTGTTTATTGTCTGCAGCTGTTCTTTTTCAGCATTCACTGTGCCTATGAGTCAGTCCCTGAGATTTGCAAGCTGGTTCAATAATGTGCGAGCAAAGTGCTTATGTTGCCGTCATTCTTCAGACACAAAGAGCAGGATGAGAGCCAATTCCGTTCCTTTGCCACCTGATGTTGTCTCTCAGGACTGCAATTTTGCTAGAGAAGTGTCCTTATCCTCGGGTGATAGGGGACCCACATTGAGAAAAATCTCTCAAATTCTATTATGCTTTTGCCATCCTGAGAACATCTAGTGTCACAGCTACTACAGACATACATCATATCTCCGTGGACACAGACGCAGGATCGAGAGACCCAGCTTCCTCCATCACCACTCCTCACTCCTTCTACTTTTGTAGTCTCCTCTGATCGTGTGTAAAGAAGAAACGGACTGAATAACAATTCTTGTTGACAGCGCTTTCAAACTTAGTGCTTCTCTCTGCTTGTGAAAAACACTGACACCAGTGTGTTTGTATCTTCAAGGGGAGACATGCCTCGTGTTTGCGTTTATTACAAAGCACGCGGGCCAACTGCGATTTTTTTTTTTTTGTGAGAGACATCATCGATTCTCAAATTTCTGCAACGCCTCATAAAAAAACATTTACTTATGCTTTGCAGATGAAGCTCATTTGCGATCACAAATTCACCGAAGGCTCAGAAACCCGCCAGGCAGCCACATTAAGCTGGAGAATGTGCGCTGCTGTTTACCCTCGCTCCCCCACCCCACGTCGACCTGCTTTCAAGCCCCAGTGGCATTCTTCTATACAACTGATGAAAGCGATTGCTTGGGTCTTGCACTAATGAATTAACATTATTATTAAATGATGTTTGTAAATTATGACCCAGTTTGCTCCCTGTGAATGGCGCAGAAACCCAAAACCTACATCATCAATTAGAAGCTCACAGCAAGTCTGCTCACTTAGTTAAACTTAAACTGATTTTTTTTTTAAGTTCAGAAAATTCCATTTACAGCTCACTAGCGCCCCCTTGTGGCGAATAGGCAAATCACCTGCTCTCTTAGCAGAAATACTTTAACTTTTATTGTTGTTCGAAAGTGTTGCTCGACGTTTGAGTTGAATTGTTTATAAAATACCAGGTTTTATGTGGGGAAAAAATAAATAAATTAGGCTTATTTTTTATATTTATAAAAATCAAACCTTAATAGTCAATAGATTTTTGACGAAAACATAATATAAAGGTAAAGATTAAGACATTTTACAAACGTGCTTGCAAATATGAAAGTGACTCCTTCATTAGTGCGGATTTTGCGCCCGGTCTTCAGCCATAAGGGGGAAGGAGAGCGGAGCAGATGCAGGCGGGTGACGCAGAGCTTCTCATCTCCGTGATCAAATATTTCTTTTTCATTTGGAATTCTGCTTTGTTGTTAATGATGTTGACAGCAACTTCAGTCAGCTTTTGATATTTCTGATGGCTGAGTGTTTGATATATGCAAATTAGAAAATTTTAATTAGTTTTTCTTTTTTTTTATCTAAATGGATTGCAGGCGCATATTTTTCAAATCTTTTCCTATAATGTGTTAATTATCTTGCATGAGAATTGTTGGAGCAGGGTCATTCTCACAGTGACACCTTGTGGAGGACATTGTGCATTTAATGTCTTCGGCCTCTTTACCGGGTTTCAGTTATGTCAGATTATTTAAACTGTCTGTTTTACTACAGTTTTACATGTGATACACTGATAGTTTCATGATTATACAATTTCAAAATGAACTTTTTTTTTACTTTTTTCTTTTGGTATACAAACCAGCATTTAGAGTCTAGTTGACACCAAACAACATCTACATACAAACAGTACCAGTTCCAGATGTGCAGTTTTATAATGTTTAAAAGAAACTCGCTACTGTAGTTCTCTCGACACTTTCTTTGCTTTTGCTTGAACAGCTGTGTTGATGCTTGACAGTAAAACAAGTCTGGGGTTCATCTGAAGTGAAAGGACCTAAAACAATCTAAGGGCATCTTGTGATCTGTTTGTTTTTCCTTCAGAGATAAACAGAGATGCAAAGGAATCCAAGTGCCCCTCTGACTGTGTTGATAGACCACCTACAGCACTTTTAATCTGCCTTGAGAATACAGCAGACTACAAATAAACAATCATGCTATAGGGGTTTGGCGGATTTTGGAATTTTCTATCTGCCTGCCATTTAAAACAACCTGCCGCATGCTTGCAAACACAAATTCAAAAGGATGTTTTTTGGATTACCTTTATTTTACAGCAGACATTAAACTGACAGACCTAAATGGTGCGGGGCTGCTTGGAACTTCTAAATGAACACAAAGAACACAACCTGCAGCTGCCAAAGCTTTGCGTACTGGCACACTAAGTGCTGTTTTAGCTGCATGTTTAGCAGTGGTTTCACTTTATTTACATATTCAATCAAAGTGATGGTAAAATAAAATACGATGAAGGTGGCCACACGGGGTGCACTGGGGACACTGACTAATAAAGTTTGAAGGCAGTCTAAATGAATCTGGATTGATCTGATCTTAACGTACATTTCAAAGGAGGAAACTGAGCTGCAGCAGCGATTGCCTCCTGGGTGTTTCTGAGTCGTCCTACTTTGCATTGCAAGACCTCGTTTGTACTGAGTCAACCGCATGTCGAAAGACGTAGCTGCACCATTAACCTGTTTTAAAAAGTAATAAACAGACTTTCTATGTTTTCCAGAATAGAGGTCAATGCTTTTCCTTAAGCAGTATTTAAAAAAAAGACAAGATATAGCAAGATAATAAAACTGTTGTATGAACTTGTATAAAAGTGTCATTATCATCAATATATAAAGTACTGTGCAAAAGTCTTGAGCCACCCCTCATTTCTTTATATTTTGCATCCAAGGAGCCAGATTTTCTTTTTTTTTAAACTGGTCTTGAGCAATAGTTCTTCAGGCTTTCTGCAGGTTTGTTTGTTTATATATTTATTTATTTATTTATTTGGACATTGGCTGTTTGTTTTTTTTTCACACATTTTCAGTGCAGTCCTTGTACCAGAGTCTTTTCAGATGAATTTTTTGTTTGTTTGTTTGCTCTTAAGCTATTTGACACTGACCTGTGAATCATTCAAACATAAAAAAAAACCCAGTAACTAACCCAAGGGATAAACCAGTGATATGTCTACACATGACAGACAACTTATCACAGAACCAATTTTAAATTGTATCTTTTGGCGCTTTGTTACTTGCGGACTGTCACAAAATTGTTTCTGTTTCTTTAGCTGAATCTGTAAAAAGAAAAAAAAAGCCAAAGATAACACAGTTTGACAGGAATAAATAGTATTCTTGCATCAACAAGGTGATTTCCAAAGAGCTATTAGCCCAAAAAAAAAAAAAGATTGGCAGATCACAGCATGGTGTGCAGTATGTCCAAAGTAAAGAAAAAAAGAAAAGAAAAAGAAAACAAAACAAACAACAACAAAAAAAACCATGAGAAGAGTGGGAGTTGCATCTGGCCCTTCAGCTGAACCAGCGACTGTTTGCCAAAACCTAATCAGGAATAGTCTCAGTGGAAGGGTGGCTGTCAAAAAGCTATTCTTAATGAAGGGAAACAGAGAGAAAAGGCTGAGGTATGCCAAATTGCACAAGAACTTAGCTGAAAATCAGTGGCAACAGGTCTTATGGAGGAAGGGGTTCAAATTTGGCATTTTTTGGTTTGAATAGTAGTGAACATGTACAGAAGAGGTCAGGAGAAAGGTACCACAGTGTGTTTTTGCACCCATCTGTACAACATGGTGGAGGCTCTGTCATGGTTTGTGTCATGGTCCCCTTACTTCCTGGGCGGTTGTCGTCCTGTAGCTCTACTGTGCATCTGTTTGGCCTGAAGACTCTGAAGGTGTGGCCACCAGCTGGAACTGTGACCTCATTACACACCTGTGTCTTATCTTTCTATCGCTCCTACAGTATATACAGACCGGCCTTTCTTTCTCACTCTTTCCAGTTTGTTTCAGCTGTTTCATTGGTAACATCAGGCTCTTAGGAAATGTCCTTTGCGTCAGTCTGTACTAGTGTACTCACCCCTGATCGTATCTCCTCTTCCAGGAAACCTCCCAGTGTGTGTGCCTGTCACCAGCAGCTGCTTGAATCATTGCTCCCTCCGTCTTCTCTCACGAAAGCTGGACTCAGTCTTGGACCCTTGCCTGCTAGTGCTTCCTCCCCTGAGAACTTGTAAGAGGGAGTAGACTAATTTCTTGGAGGTTTAATGTTCTCACCTCCATGCCCACTCTTCAGGAAATCAGTCAGCTGAAGGACAGTACATTTGGTTTTATTAATTGCCTGCCTCAGAATTAGTAAGGACTGAACCTAACTCCCCAGTCTGCTAGCAAGTAACCTCAGGACTATGTCTACATTTTTTTGGACTCTTTTGACATCATTCTGTTTGTAAATAAATCTGGTGAACTGCTCCCATTAGCTATATCTGCATTCTGGGTCCATCTATTTTTATGTCAAAACAAGACAGTTTGGGGTTGCCTTTCAGCCTGTGATGTCAGGGATCTTGTCAAAATTTATGACATTATGAATGAAGTAAAGTACCATTAGCTTTTGATCCACCATGCGTTACCATCTGGAAAGCATCTGATTTGTAACAGCTTAATTTTTCAGCATGACAGTGATCCCAAACACCCCGAGAGTGCAGTAAAAGCATAGAAAAACACACAATGGAATACTATCAGTTATGGATTGGCCTCCCAGAGCCCAGACCACAACGTTATTGAATCAGTGTGAGATTATCTGGACAGAGAACAGAACAAAAGGCAGCCAACATCCAAACAAGAGCTTTAAATGTCCTTAAAGAAGCCTGGAGAACTATTCCTGAAGATTGCTTAATGAAATTACAATGAAAGCTTCCTAAGAGGATTCAGGCAGTATTGTAGAATAAAAGTGGTCAACCTAAATATTTCCTTCAAGTGCATTAGAATTGTACAAACTTTGTTTTTGCCTTATATATGTATATGTATGTGAATGTATTTCACTGCACCCATTTCCCATTTTCCTAACAATATAAAGAAATGTGGGTGGGTACAAGACTTTTGCACAGTGCTGTAATGTTTGCCCTTGATCTCTAAAGGTTTAGTCTTACAGTGTGGCCTGACTTGGCAGCATGCACACCAATATGTCACTGACCAAATGTCTGTCTCATGCAGCTGAGAGGCTATGGCGTATTTCAACAGTAACAGAGCTCTCCCTCATACATCATTTCAAGCCCCCAGAGAATTTATCCATCTTCATCAGCAGTGAGTCTCAATATCAGTGCAGGGGATGTAATTCTCAGGAACATACATTCTCAGGAATTTCTTGGTTTCTCTGTGAATATCCTCTATGTTCTTGCCAGTGCTCTCAGAGTATTGAACCCTGAGTATTCATATTTACTTTGACATCTGCTACATGACCCCCTTTTAAATTCCACAGAATTTCATCAGAGCACAGTAATAACACCCTTTTGGTGTTCAGTTTAATGTTCTATCCATGACTGGAACACAATGGTAGAAGAATTCACTTAATGCTTACTTTCTGTGGCACTACCCTGCAATTTAAGGCCTGGATTACGGTGCATCGCCGTAAATAGCATTTGGGAAAATACCCAAATCATGCTGTCATTTTAGGGCTCCTATTATTTTCTTTGTGCCTCTTAAAATGCCTCAAGTGAATTCATATTATCAGAGTGCCTACTTATCTGCGGGCACAAATCTGATACACGCAGCAAGCCTGCGTGTATCAGATTTGATTTTGACTCAGAGGTTTTGGCTGGCTAATCATGACTCTCTCCACTGTGGATGAGTTTCACAGCTTTGCTCAATAAAGGCCTGAGGGTGGGCGAGGAGGGGGTTCACATTCCAGACCCACTGAGGCTAAAAGGAAATGATGTCAAATTCGCCCAGACTACCATGACTCATTAGTTTAAGACTGAGGTTTAATGTTGCCCTACATTTGGGACTCAGGCTGCTTCGACTGTCTTGGCAGTGCCATGGAAACTCAAAGGAAGAACACCTGGGCCATTACATTTCTCTCTCAACACATAGTTCCATGTTTGTTCCATTCATTAAAAAAACAAAACAAACTTTTGATGCCTTAGACTCCACATTGCATTCTTATTGTACGTTCTTATTCCCAGCTCTCAGATTTTTGTACCTGTGGTGATTTATTCACCCCTGCAACAGTGTAGTGTGGCACACATTTTTAACGTCATACAGGAGTGATTTGGGGTTTGACACAGGAAGCAGTCCTGTAAGCTAAATGTTGTTCATTCATGTTGTTCATTCTGTCATTGCTCACTCGGGAGTCGGATCGTTATTGTTAAGGCACATATTGTGAGTTCTGCAGTTAAGGAGAATAAATACTGAAAAATAGCAGGGAATGTTCAGCCAGTTGTAAAAAAAAAACAACACCATTTAATTAACATTTGACATTTTATCCACTTTTTTCTGTTTTTTGTTCTGTACCACAGATAATGAGGCTGCAAATTAGCAAAACACCAGACCTATGCATCATAATATGTGGAAGCAGACTGTGAGATTTTTAGTAGCATGCATCAGCAAACTGTGGCTTGGACCAAAGGCAATCAACACACCCAACACTGAGCAAACAAATGTACATAGTTGGGTGGCCATATGTGTACTTTTATAGAGCTTCCTGTGCAAATGAAAATTATAGGAAACTGTGTGTGAATGTGCACGTAGGCAAACATATACCAACCACCGACTGGCTCCAGTTATTTCGGCCTACTGGCTGAATCAAATGAGGGCCTTGAAAGAGCACCTGTGTATTTGAGTAGGTGTAGTGTATCATTCCTTATTTGCAGCATAGTCTGGAAATTATCATCCCTCTGTGCTTCTACGTGTATATGCGAACTTATGACTAGCTCAGACAAGCAACACTGACTGTTTTTTTTCTTTGCCAGGAAAAGTCCATGTAATCCATTGTTTCACCTAAACATTAAATCTGTTCAAATGAAAACAAATGCCTTCATGCCAAGAAAAAAAAACCCCTGAAATATGCTGTTTTGTTACTTTGTGATTAAAGTAGGAAATATATTCATTCTCTGGGGGAAAGCTGCTTTTCTTGATCTTTATATGCAAACATTGATCTTCAGTGCGTACATCACAAGCCTGGTTAGAATAAGTGTAAAGCTCCCAACAAAAAGTACGTGCTCACTGATGATTTGAAGTGCATAAAAACCCTTCCAGTGGTTTTATACTGTATGAATAAGGTCAATGAGGCCTGTGAATAAATTCATGTCAAAGAAGAAGAGTTGTAGTTTACTTTTTTTAGATGATGGATGTTCCAGCTCACCTCTGGCCTTGAAGAAGATTTTCCCATCACCAACCAAAACTATTCCAGATTTTTATGGGTATTTGTAAGCATGTTAGAATAAAGACCAAAGGTAGTAAGTTAGGGTATCTCAAGAGGCTCTGCATGTGTTTGATACAGTACATGATACATATGCTTTGGGGAATACTAGGTAGTAGGCATAAAAATGGTCAGGATTTCTTTGTTTTTTTTGTGCCTCCATAGTGTATGGGTTTGCACAATTGTCTAGCAAGAGAAAAAACAAAACCCTTGTTCAACCCCACGAGGAGGCACAAATCCCTTTGGGATTGCATCAGGAAGGGCATCCAGCATTAAAACAAAAACAGCTGAATCAAATGTGTGGATGCTACCTGCTGTGGGACCCCTTGTGAATAAGGGAGCAGCTGAAAGTAGCTTTAATTTCAGTATGTGAGCATTTAGGGCCTTCATGCTTCCTTCACACAGAAAGATTTTTTTTTTTTGAGAAACTTCCCACATAAATAAGCTCTCTTACTATTCTCAAGTGGCATGGTGGAAAATAATGAAGCTATTTAAAAAAAAACAACAAAAAAAAAACTTTTAATCAGTGGTTTCATTTGCTTTAAAAGGTTCATCTGTGAGATACCTGCCAGGCAAGATACAAAAATAGAACAGAGTGAGAAAATGAGAACTTTTGACCTTGTGAGCCAGTCTTAAGCTTTGCATTCCTGGGAGGCTATGTTGCCTGAGAGAGCTGAGTGATTTCTAGCTTTCACAACTCCCTGTGGTTTCTAGCCACAGTATTTACGTGCAGAGAAAGAAGGCTAAGGGTGGGGGATGGGGTGCTCAAGAGTGCTCTATAATGACCACCACTTGACTTTGGCATTGTGCTTTGCACTTGTTTCTCAATCAAACCCTTACCTTCAAAGGTTAAATTTACTCTGCCATCTCACACAGAGGATCCACTGCTAACTTCAGGTCTACTCTGTAATTCTATTAAGCCAACCCTGATATTATACAGAGCAGCACCTGACAGATATAACAGCAATGCAGCTTTTTGCTACCACAAATGTTATGAAAAAAGTACCTACCGCTGGGTTAAAGTAGCTTCTCTGTTTCATAAAGATTTCATTTATTTTCAAGTAATATTTTATTCAAGTTGCTTCCAATACAATAATGTTCAATACATCCTTACATCACGCGTTGGTTTGGTTGGTTAAATGGATGGCTAGAATATTTGAATACCTATAGTATAAATCTGCATGGAGTTTGGTGCTAAGTGGAATCCTAATGACTTGGTAATAGCAGCTTTACTGTGGCATCTGAAGCTGCCTGTGTTTTGGGTGTTAAAACCCTGAATCTATATTATTGGCGTTCCAGCTCAGTGTGCAGAGAAAACATTTATCTTTCTCTAATCTAGAGTGATACATTTGATTGTTTCAGAAGCTCTCCCACTCATATACAGCATTTAAATGCATGTATGTGCATTTTTAAGCAAGTCTACCTCATGAAATATTAAAGTGTTGCATGGTTAGTTAGACTTAAGCTAAATTTTAAATTATCCCTCCACTTAAACTTGTGAAAGTCAGTACAAAAAGATGGTTGGGGCAGAGTGCCCAGATGAAGGCAGAATACCACAGCACAGAGCTACACACCACAATGTCCAGTGTGGAAGATTTTTTTTTGTCCATGCAACAGAGGTATCCAAGGGGAAAAACAACCCCTTACTTGTGGTTGGTCTTTTAAGTGGGAGCCAAAGAGGCAATTAGAAGGATCAGGGTGGATCACCACTAGTTTTGTCTTGATGTGCTGTGGTCACCAGATTGCCAGCCATGGTGCTGCTGCTGCTTCTGGCTCCTCAGAGGGCATTAGGTTCATATGGATGGCTCAAAACAAACACACCCGTGCTGGGGGATTCTTCGTCTTTAGTATCTGGTAGGATTTGAAGAAGCGCTAACTACAAATCTAACAAGAGCCACACAACTGGGAACATACAATTATATCATACCAATGGACAGACAGCTACTGGGAGAAAGCTTTCTATGGAATGAAGTTGACTATGGGATGAATGAACTATGGGAACCCTCCAATATCAAAAAATACTGTTGCACTCTGCATGTAGCTTTTTTTAGTGACTCCCAAGGAAGATTTCAAATGTTATAAATGTAGATTTTAGATGGACTTTCCCAATGGAAAGCTGAATCTTTGAAGCTCCAAATCTGTAGTCCTAAATTCTACTTTTGACATAGTTTCTAAATTTTCCCTGTTGTATCCTTACCATTTGTAACATAATTGCATGAAAACTAAAATAAAACAGATGGAGGCAAAAAAAAAAAAAAAAGCCAAGTGAAATTTTGGGATTTTGAGAAATTTAAGAAAAAGGTTGTTGAATTGTGGTATCATTTGTATGGTATTTCATCCAGCTGTTTTCAAGCAGAAAAAAAAAAGTTTATGGAATGAATTGCATGTTTTTCATCATACTTCATGTTTGATGACAATAAAAGTTTTCTATTTCTATTTCTGTCATAGATCAGGGTACACCCTGGACAGGTAACCAGTCTATCGCAGGACCAACACAGAGAGACAGACCTTAACGTCTTAATCCTACAGGCGATTTAGAATCATCACATCACCTAACATGCATGTCTTTGGACTGTGGGAGGAAGCCGGAATACCCTGAATGAGACCTACGGTTCATTAGGTATCATTGTGGTACAATCACGGGAAATCATGGGAAATAATATAATGATAATCTCCAATGATGGCTGGTAGAATGATAATTGTACATGATGCATGGAAAGTGGTGCACCATGCATCTTGTGTTTTTGGATGATAATATATATGATAATACAGTTTATACCATTTGACACATTTGCATGTGTGAGAAACTTCATTCACTGCCTTCGGGGTGGCAGTGGCGCTGTGGGTAGGCGCTCACCTTGTAACCGGAGGGTTGCTGGTTTAAATCCCCATCCGATTGCCTAAGTGTGAATGTGGTTGTGTGGTTGGTGTTTGGTCATTGCTTCTGTCAGATCTGCTTCAGGGCAGCCTGTGGCTACACTAGTAGCTTACCACCACCAAGTATAATTGAGGTGTGAATGAATAGTGCATGAAATTGTAAAGTGTCTTTAGTATCTTGAAAAGCGCTATATAAGCATTATTATTATTATACAACTTCAGAGAGGTTGTTACTATTAAGGTGGGTGGTTGAAATCCCCTGTTAGCTTTGATGGTTTTAAGAAAGAACCATTATGTTTTATTGAATTTCCCTCACTGTTGTAACTGCTATGACACTTATAGTGAACTGTACTGGTGGTTATTGATTTCAGATTGTTAACTAGTCACCTTGTTATTGTTTTCCAAACCTGGTTCCAGTTTGTTTTCCATCTCAAGCCCTCATATTTTAGAGGGTCCTATGTGTCTGTCAATGAAGTATAACAATATCCTTTCATTTTCCTGCTTCTATTTGAGTGTAGTAGAGAAATTAAAAATTATACACAGGCTGAGAAAATTGTTCCCCTAAAAGCTTTACTCAGGTTAATAAAGTCTGAGATGCTAAAGTCCAACATAATCTGGATTTACACACAATAAACTTAATTATGATTACATTCTGTTGAAATGCATTTATTACTGGTGCTTTACTTTATGCTAAATTGTTTGGTTGATTTACATTTATGGTTTATAACATATCTGAAATGCTTCTTATCATTCACAGAATCAAAATTAGAAATATCAAAGATTTATTTAGGCCGTAGTTTCATTACAGCCCACTCTCCCCAGTTTCTCTCTTGTGAATCATTATGGACATACTGAGTGTGGGTGGTCATCTCCAGTACTGTGCCAAGAATCACAAACTAACTGATGAAAGCAGCAAGAAAATTGACTGTTTGACGTTTATCGACAGTCATCAACAAACACGACAGCAAGTAGCGTCATCTGGTATTTAGGCAATTTTCACTGCCTGTCTAAAAGAAACATTAGGGATTTGATGGCAGATTATATTTCATTCGTAATGTGAGAACACTGCACCAGATGATATTTTTAACGTGCTTACGTTTACAGCTTCCTGTGAGCAGACAATACAAAACTCTCTCACCTGGAGAATTAAATTATTTCCATTTGCATGAGTAAGAATAATGAAACAATTGAATTGCTTCAAAATGCATCAAAAATCGTCACAATATACAGTGGTGTGAAAAAGTGTTTGCCCCCTTCCTCATTTCCTGTTTTTTTGCATGTTTGTCACACTTAAGTGTTTCGGAACATCAAACCAATTTAAACAATAGTCAAGAACAACACAAGTAAACACAAAATGCAATTTGTAAATGAAGGTGTTTATTATTAAAGGTGAAAAAAAATCCAAACCATCATGGCCCTGTGTGAAAAAGTGATTGCCCCCTAAACCTAATAACTGGTTGGGCCACCCTTAGCAGCAACAACTGCAACCAAGCGTTTGCGATAACTTGCAATGAGGCTTTTACAGCGTTCTGGAGGAATTTTGGCCCACTCAACTTTGCAGAATTGTCCTAATTCAGTTACATTAGAGGGTTTTCGAGCATGAACGGCCTTTTTAAGGTCATACCACAACATCTCAATAGGTTTCAGGTCAGGACTTTGGCTAGGCCACTCCAAAGTCTTCATTTTGTTTTTCTTCAGCCATTCAGTGGTGAACTTGCTGGTGTGTTTAGGATCATTGTCCTGCTGCAGAACCCAAGTTGGTTTCAGCTTGAGTACACGAACAGATGGTCGGACATTCTCCTTCAGGATCTCTTGGTAGACAGCAGAATTCATAGTTCCATTTATCACAGCAAGTCTTCCAGGTCCTGACGCAGCAAAACAGCCCCAGACCATCACACTACCACCACCATATTTTACTGTTGGTATAATGTTCTTTTTCTGAAATGCAGTGTTCCTTTTACGCCAGATGTAATGGGACACACACCTTCCAAAGAGTTCCACTTTTGTCTCATCGGTCCACAGAATGTTTTCCCAAAAGTTTTGGGGATCATCAAGATGTGTTTTGGAAAAATTGAGACGAGCTTTAATGTTCTTTTTGCTCAGCAGTGGTTTTCTCCTTGGAACTCTGCCATGCAGGCCATTTTTGCCCAGTCTTTTTCTGATGGTGGAGGCATGAACGCTGACCTTAACTGAGGCAAGTGAGGCCTGCAGTTCTTTGGACGTTGTTGTGGGGTCTTTTGTGACCTCTTGGATGAGTCGTCGCTGCGCTCTTGGGGTAATTTTGGGCGGCCGGCCACTCCTGGGAAGGTTCACCACTGTTCCATGTCTTCGCCATTTGTGGATAATGGCTCTCACTGTGGTTCGCTGGATTCCCAAAGCTTTGGAAATGGCTTTATAACCCTTTCCAGACTGATATATCTCAATTACTTTCTTTCTCAATTGTTCCTGAATTTCTTTGGATCTCGGCATGATGTGTAGCTTTTAAGGATCTTCTGGTGGACCTTACTGTGTCAGGCAGCTCCTATTTAAGTGATGTCTTGATTGAGAACAGGTGTGGCAATAATCAGGCCTGGGTGTGGCTAGAGAAATTGAACTCAGGTGTGAAAAACCACAGTTATAGTATGTTTTAACAAGGGGGGCAATCACTTTTTCACACAGGGCCATGATGGTTTGGATTTTTTTTCACCTTTAATAATGAACACCTTCATTTACAAATTGCATTTTGTGTTTACTTGTGTTGTCCTTGACTATTGTTTAAATTGGTTTAATGTTCCGAAACACTTAAGTGTGACAAACATGCAAAAAAACAGGAAATGAGGAAGGGGGCAAACACTTTTTCACACCACTGTATATTTAATTATGCACAACAGCCAAAAAGCAGTCAGAATATTTTCTTGGCTAGAGAGATTGATTTCCGTGGATTTGTATTTGCATTTACATCAAGGCTTTCGCTTGTCTTACATCTAAAAAGAAGCTGTTTTGTATCTTCTTTGCTCTCTTATAACTTCTCTTTTTACTATGGAAAATGTCTGCCATTGACTTTAGATGTGGCACAAACAGTCTGTATCCACAGGGGGGGCTCTAAACACCAAGCTCCCGTTGCTTCTTTTATGCAGCCACATTGACCTAAAACACGTTGCCACCACGTAGACTTGGGCACGCACACCCTGACACCAGAATACCCGACAACACCAGTCTTCTGCCTGCACTTGAACTAACAAAGTACAGGTTTAAATAAACTAAAAGATCATTCAGAGGACTCCAAAATAGCACATAAAGGACATGTTGTGTCCTTTTTGTATGCTTTCTATAAACAGAGCTTCTGTGGCTTTAGAAAACTCCCATCTTCCATTCCACTTTTGTCTTTTCCATAAATCAATATCTGTCTGGGAGTGTGGGGCTGCTGATTGTTTTTACAGAGCGTTGCTGTGTAATTTGGCTAAATGGTACTTGCACCCAGTTTACTTTGAGATGGTAAACAGTCTGGCTGGTAAAAAGTGAGGGTGTTGATCATCTCAAAGCATGCAATCAACATAATTGGTATTGTGGACTCTGAATGTATTTGATTACTTACCTGGGAGATAGGCATGATGATGGGCTCGTAATAATAAGTAGTGTTTTGGTTACAATAAACAATATGGATCACGTTCAATACGGATTATCTTGTCTTACCTGACATGTGGCATGAATTGGTTTTGCAGACTCAGAGTCTCATTTTCTTTTTATAGATCCCAGTAACGTTTTTTTTTTTTTTTTTTTTACAATGTGTTAGAGCTGCTGCTCTTGCCTCAAACAGGGGTTTAAATTAAAAAAAAAAAAAAAGAAATACTCCCACTCTTCAGCTGATGATCTTGCCACATAATGACGAAAACCTGGATTTAATCAAAACATAAGAGTCAAGCCTAGATACTTGTAGTTTCCCTGTATTTAGAGCAGTTTTTATAGAAAAGATGCCATCTAATCAGCATCTTATTGTTTGCTTTGCAATGATGCATATGTAAAAATGTTGATGATGATCACCAAAGAGCTTTGGCCTCAGCAAAATACTTGTCCACTTTGTTCTGCTGCAGGCACCCTTAAAAACAACAAGTAAACAGCAGCTGGTCTTCATACTTCTGTGTCACCACTGTTGAAGATGTTGCTCCATAACAGAGGTCTCACACTGCTTGTTAGCAAATGATACAGATGATGTCATCTTCCCAAGCTTTCAAACATTCCTGCATTGATTGCAACTGCTTGTACACATAGTTCCTAAAAGACCTTTGTTCCCTAGGGTCCAATTTGTGTGAAATATGAGGTAAAATGAATTTGACATCTTTTGAAGTGCACATATGTGAAAATAATGGACACAACTTTATTCGCACGCATCCATTATTGCACAACATGCAGACTCGGCGGCATCATATGTTTCCTACTGCATCCGTGTTTCATCCCAGTACTTTTCCACTGATGTCTAACTCACAATTGCACTGTGCCTGAACCCAGACACCCCCTCCCCACCCCCACACCACCACAGCAGTCAACCGAGTGCCCCACCTCCACCCTCTTCTAGAAATGTAATTTGAGATATTTACAGTAAGTTAACCATGCAGTGCATTTTAGATGTCTCACACACACATGCATGCAGCTGGCCTTTTTCTGTGTCACGCCTTTGGGATCAAAATGTTGTACTGTATCCTGCACAGGTGGTATATTCCTCAGGATTAATCAGTGATTTTGCATGGATTTCAGATACACACAAACACACATGCCTTTCCAAACTCTGTCAGGAGTCTGATAGATTATCTAAAGCATATGGCTAATGATAACTTGCATATTTTCACTGGAAACAAATCCTATGGAAATACTCATAGTTTCATTCCAAGCGCCTCCTCTCTCTGCTGCTGTTGTCCAAAAAATGATTCAATACCCACAAATATAAGTGAGTTTGTTGCACTGGATGACATGCTGTTTTACTGTGATTAACATAGGCAGTGTCACTTATTTTAAGTGGGCTCCACATACACTGGTTTTGTGCCAAAGGTTTTCATAGTAGTGCACTAAAGATTTATTAATCCACAGCTGGAAATTAACTCTAGTAAAAATAACAGTGATTGGGTGTATGAGGAAATTAACTGCATGGGAAAAAAAAATGGGGAAGAAATGTGGGGAAATTAAAGCAAAATATAATGAAACTATATATTTGTGACTTACTGTAGCCTTTTTTTCAGTTGGATTGATAGGGCTGGATTTGGTGGCTCAACAGTATAAACACAAGAATGTAAGGATATATCTTACTGAACTCGGGACAGTTTAAATAAATAATAAAGAGTAACTTAAGAATAGTTATTTTGTCACTTAATAGATTTTCTGCCTTGTGGCACATATCAGGTCACAAGGCTCTCACACGTGGATTAATGCTTTGATTCATTACCCCAGGGGGTAATTGAGTGACTAGGCAAATAGGTAAATAGTCCATTAAAAGCAGACCCAATATGGTGGAAACTCCTCATTATACCCACCAAGCAAGACTGCCTCCAAACCACCAGTTCTGGAAATGACCACACATAGACCGGCCCCAGGCACTTAAATTCATACATCATTGTAAACACCTAATTCAAATCCTTTTGTTTGGTCAAGACCAGAGTGCTTGCTGGGGTGATGGCTAAATCACTATTTGCCACTGGGCACCCTGCAGTTAGTGGTGTACTTGAATTTACTTTGGTATAAAAGCTAAATTCCCATCTCAAGAACCATTTACCCTAAGTATGGGTATTCATTGGGTTAAACATGGTGAGTACAACCATGTACAACTGTTAAAACACAGACTCCAGAGATGATTTTATTTATAAAAGGAGGAAATTACCTTACACAACTTGCTGTTGCGTCCGAAACACCCAGTCTACTGTATCCTATTTCTGACTGTAGAATAAAGCAGGCTTCAAATATGTGTCACCATTTCTTCCTTTTGATAAAGCCATTCTTGTGAGAATCTTCTGGGTTTGGTTGGTAAGGACGTTTTTCCTGCATGCCTGCTTGGAATCAATGTCACCTTTCAGAGGGTCTGGACACAGGGCAGTTCAGGGGAAATGATGGCTACAAAGGGCTCTTTCAGCAGCTGAGAGCATTTCCTGGTCTGACCTAAATCTCCACCTCCTCCTCTCCCTGTGTCTTTGCTGCTTCACAGCAGCTACTCTGAAATTCAGCCTTCATTCCAGCTTTACAGGGAGCAAAAATGTGCATCTGGTCAGGGAGTTAACCCTGCAAGGTAAATACATGGCTGTCAACGGGGGGAGACAAACCTCCAGAGGCCCTTGGTGATAAAAAGTAATGCGATTTGATAGGAAAGTGAGAACTTTGTTTTTTTTTTTGTTTGTTTTTTTATATAATCTAGGTTCAAATCTAAGGTGGAAAGTGTTTTAGGTTTCTATGTGGTAAACATGTAATCATGTAAAAGCTAAAAATCTCTGTAAGCTCCACCTTCAACACTCCCCCTCCCCTGTTCTGTCATCAGTCTTACAAACACCATCTGTACCACTTTCATGAAGTTGCATGTACATGTTTACATTTAGCCCCTAAGGCAAACTGAACTACTTTTGCACTGATGTACATCATCACACCACACCCAAGCACTTCAGGGCTACTCCCTGCAGCAGAGCAGTACTTCAGTCCAAACCAGGCCTGATGGATATGTCCAGATGCGGAAAATGACTGATAAAGTGATAAGACAATGAAAGCTTGACTGCAGTGGTAACTACATCCAGACATTGTTCTCTTGCGCCAGAAGAATCTACAAAAAGACAGCAGGTCTCAACGTTGAACTGTTAAGCATGTGAACGATCATTCTGCTGTCTGGATAGTGAGTGCTTTACATGTGAGAAGATTGTGTGTTCAGCTGCTCCATTATTTCTCACAAGGTCACCACAGTGGATGGACCCACATGTTGATTTGCTACAGATTTTTATGCCAAATGCAACAATCCCATTTACCCAGGCTCCTGAAACTGGGATTTTGTCTCCTTTCAGGATATCACAACTTATCACTTATAAGGCAAATATGGTGAAGGCTATACCACAGAGAGTCTGACTGTTAATGGAAAATTACAGTCAATCTGAAAA
Organism: Pterophyllum scalare; assembly: GCA_024447675.2. Classification (NCBI taxonomy): domain Eukaryota; kingdom Metazoa; phylum Chordata; class Actinopteri; order Cichliformes; family Cichlidae; genus Pterophyllum; species Pterophyllum scalare. Next base: position 93,984 of record JAMQGT020001316.1, on the reverse strand, counting down.
CATTTATTATTCAACAGAGTTTTTTTTTAATTGGATTTTTACAATAACTTAAAAAATCTTTGCTGAGTTTCCAGTCACACATATCTGTCATGAAAAAAAAAAAAAGGTTTGCAGAAACATTTTCAGTAAAGCAAATCAGTGTTGCCAATCTCCAGTAAAGAAAGAAGGAAAACCTTTCAAGTAAAATGACATATTGATCTTCATCTAAATAAAATTCTTATTGAACTCAGCTGTCTTTGCTGTGCAAAGCTACCAATTTATTTTCCCACTGGGTGCAAACCGAATGTTAATGTAATCAAGAAATATAATAAATAAAATCACAAATAGAAGCTTTACTGATTCAGGGTAGAAAAACACCTTAACTTACACTCAGACAAATAATGACCTTGAATGCAGAAACATGTTAATTAGCACCAGTAGTAAGTTTTGAAAGAATGCATAAATTCAGTGACATTTTACCTGAAATACAATTTCATACAAAATGGTCATTTGCACAATCTCACACAGTACAGCCAATAACAAGCAAATCTACCATTGTGCATGAATGATGGTTATCATGACAGCATTATGAAAATCATAACAATCTACAGCACAGATAATTCCTTGGAAGATTTTTGTTGTGAATCTAAAAGTGAGATGGGAATGCAGCATAAATTATTACCCTGCTAGCACTTTTTTTTGCATCAAAACTGATAATTGCCTTTGTAACTTCCCTTTTCTCTCAACTCTCTGTGTGACAGAGATTATCTTTATGCAATTTTCCATCCTTTTAAAGCAACTGCTTTAAAAAAAATAACATCAGCAAAACAGCTTGAGCACAAAACTTCAAATGATACAAAAAAAAAATGGAGAAAAAAGTGAAGTGTGGTCAAAAGACTTGACATCATAAGGTAGTTCAAGGATCAATAAAGGACACTGCAATGTAGCGGGTGCCGCTCGTGGTGGGTAGGCCTTCGTGGAGATGAGTCAGTCGTCCTGGGTGCATGAAGCTCCAGCCTTTTCTCGGTGATTCTATGGTGCAGTTATACCGATGGAAACGGCAACCCCCTCCCTGAGAAAGAAAATTGGAGCCATAATTGTGAAATAAATCACTGCATTGAGAATATTAGAGAGACAGATCATGTAAGTGGAAAACTTATGATAAAAATCAAATTTTATAATAATGTGACTCATCCCCCGTAATACAACTCCTTACCTGGAAGTCCATGCCTTTGTTATTGAGGGCAATGTTGATCGTGAAGGTGGAGGAGTCATGGTGGGGCCTTAAGTATGCTTGTCTCCCAGGAGTGTATTTTACAACAAAGTTCATTACAGCATAACCCTGTGATGAGACGACAGAAATGCATTACTTGACAGCTGGGTGTATTGGTGTTACCTTCAAAAAAAGAAGAATGCCGAGGACATAATTTACAATAAATTTCAGCCTTATAATATGGTAATACAGTTCTAATATGCTAAAGTATCCACCAGTATTATCTTATTATTATGAGGTTACAACCTCTTTAAATTTAGTATATAAAAATTCAAATGCATGGATGTCACCATTTCATTGTTAGCAGGTTTTGATAATGTTTCCAGTATATTACTATGCTATTACTAATTGGTTTTCCCTCATAGCCATACATCTATTTCCACATGATCACCCTAGTTTCTGGCCCTTTATTACTCAGTGACTTAAATTTCAGTGTAATATTACACAGCTTAAACCATTGTTGATATAAGAAGTAGGTACTACTGAAGTGTTACTTTGGTAAATTAAATGGTAATAACTTGCATTTTCTAGATTACTACACTCCTTTCCACTTTATTACCCCATCATACAAATATATAATATATTATACAAACATGTATAAACAGGTCTTATAACAACAATGAACTTTTCTGCTGTTTTAGCTCAGCTTTTGGCAGAAAAAGGTTGGGTTCGTACTAACCTTTGTATAATAGCCAGAGAAAACTTTTAATGTGACGGGTGATATGAACTCTCGGATGAAGTGTAGCCACTCTTTCTCAAACCCAATTTGCTTCATGTGAATGTCGTCCGTGGGCACAGTCTCATAGCCTCCAGCGATCCGCTTGTCCTGAGAAAAAGGAGAGAAAACAGAGCACGATGCAGTGTGACTAATGATGGAACAAATGACCCACTATCCTCAAAGTGTGTGTCCACAGTTTTCAAAGTGATGGTGATTGTGATGATGTGCATGTTATTTTTTTTTTTTAAAAACCACAGGCTGTTCTGCTGCCTGCCTGCATGAGACTTAATGACCCATCCAGCTCAGTCCTCTCCCAAACAGAGTCAAAGTATTTGTACAAATGTAATCTCCTTGGCCAACTTTGAGACACCGTGAATTAGACACCATTAAAATAAAACACAGCTGTTTATTTCATTGTATTCAAATGGCCAATGTAGAGATGACAACACTAAAGTCATTTTTCAGCTATATACATTAATCATATCTGCGTGTGTGCAACTTTTTGTGTCATAGCAAAATATAAAATCGAAAATAGCTAGCTAGCTAATAAAGAATAATCTAGTTGCTACTTATAACACCTGGATGAGAGTTAACCCACAAATGACTGAGACACAGCTTGAAAGTATCAACAATAGTTAACCCAGTTAACTGATGTTAAGTGTTCGGGTAGTTTAACAAAATTAACTTTTTCTATCTTATTTTAACAGAACTTCTTTAAAATTTTTTAGCCATGATACAAAATTACCTTACAATGTCATTGTGACAATATTAGCTTGCTAGCTATTTAACCGTTATTACTGATAAGATTGTCTCCTTGCTTGTGGCAACATATAACGAGTATTTGTCTTTATATATTACATAAATGAAACCATCAATTTATGATTCTAAAGTATCCTGGTTCCATTTAAATATTAGGTAAGACAAAGCAGGCAAGTTAACTCAATCTTCACTATCTTGTTTATGATCATAGTGCAGCATTTTCATTCTTTGTGTTGTTTTTTTATCTTCATGTGACATTTAATTTCTTAGTGTCCCTGTTGATAAGAGGTCAGCAGTTGGATCTCAGGTCCTGGCCTCTTCAAATAATTTTCTTTTTGTTTTTTTGGCTCCTACTTCTAAAATGAATCCAGTACCACTGATATTTAAATATGCTTGTGGCCTCATAAAGATGTATAAACATGACCACAGAAAGAATAAAAAGAATGTTGTGCCCGCTGTGGTTACACTTCTGTTCAGTGAAGCTGAGCTAACGGCACTCACCTCATGTCTGCCTCCAGACCATGAACCGTAGTTCTCCATCTCCTCAACTAGTTCATCACAAGCCTTCTCTGAAAAAACTGGGAACCAGAACACATCTGGACATGGCTGTAAAACACACACAGAGACACAGAAAGAGACTACTGAGAATAGATATGAATAACTCCTCCACCCTGAGCTGTAGTAATTCTAACGTAATACCAAGATACAGTAAAACCAGATGTTGGGATTTCTCTGCGACATTATGTCATCCAATTTCCCTCTCAGTCTGTATCTGTAGCTTAAAGACATGCAGGTACACATACATAAATACAAACCTCCTCCAAAAAGTTCTCAGTGAAAATTCGAGTGTAGTTTGAGTGGATGTATTTCTCTTTCCAGTCCTGTAATTACAAAGAATTTCAGATTAGTGGCTATTTGTTTTTTTTGGAACTGTTTCTGACCTGCATACCTCACAGTGGTAATCTCATCTCCCACAGGGCAGATCCCCGCTTGCCAAATACAGTAGTAAATCACAAAGCCTTATCAGTCAAGAGCCTTATCACAGCAAAGTCATTATTTCAAAATTGTCTCACATCTGTAATCCTTCCATTATTGTTAACAACCTTTACAGGTGGCTGTTGTTTATCTCAGCTATTCAGAAAAAAATAGCTTTTTTTGGTGGTTGAAGGATAATGAGAGCTCATAATGACTTACCACGGGGTTTTCAAATATCTGCCACAAGTCATTGTTGTAATGAGAAATGTTATAATTGGCTGTGGAAATGAGCCTCCCAAAGTCGTGACGGTTGGTTATGTACATGAAGACTCCCTGCAGCAACCAGGAAAAAGTTGAGTAAGTTTCATAAAAGTTTGAGAAGAAAAAGATCTCTGATGTCTCACAAACAAGATTTACTTGTCTACATAATCATTGTGCATGCAGTTCTAGAACACATGAATACTAATCAATGGTTAACGCTGGCAATAAAAACTGACAAGCTGATACTTGTGGCAAATGACTAAAAGCTTCATTTGCACAAAACTGAGAATCAAGTCGGATTTAAGTGTGCTTAAACACACTGAAATCATTATTAAACTCTACATTCAAACAGACAAATGTCATATAAATAATCTTAGATTATTTATGGGTGGTGGGGGAGGGTTGTAGAGGATTGGGAACAGGGTATCATGGGGCAGGAGAGGAGATGAGGAGAGGAGAGGAGTGGGAGAACAGGAACAGAGGGGTGCTGGGGAAGTTGGGACAAAGCATATCCAGGAATGATATTCCCTCTACAGTGAAGCATGGGGAGGGCGCTGTGTAGGAGTGGTTTGGACTCACTATCAGACTAGGCTTTGTGTTTGATGAAAATGAATAAAAAATTAAGAATGGTTTTGCAATCTCTTTGGTGAGTTTCCAAATTGCTAATGTGCAATACATCCTGTGAAAACTGTGATTTGGACCAGATGTTTAGCATTGGGTGAGGGGGGGGGAGAAAAAATGAAATTGTTTGAGCCTAGTCTGAGATTAGTCAGTGTGTTTAGAAAGAGCAGCTGGTAACATGTGTGTGCTGTAGGGTTTGGATGTTTGGGGTAAAGCATCAGGACAGGGGAACTGCGTGTGAACTAACTCTCCAAGTTTTAGTCTCCTCCGTGATCTCCTCTTGGAAGCATGAAAACAGAACAGAATATGAGTCTTTCTCTGTCTAGCTGAGACAAGTTTACTTTTAGGCCTAAACGCATCACAAGAAATGTCAACATCAATTTCCAAAGAGCTGCCAGTCATCCTAATTTCTTATGCAAGAAAACAGGCAGCAAAATAGGCAACTCAATAGGAATTTATTAGGAAGTTGTAATTCCTCAATTTGAAAAACATACATTATAAACTCATAAAACTTCCAATGGTGAATTCAGTGTAGGTAAAATTTCTATACATACTTCATTGAAAACTTTGTATACCACATGAAATGAGCCATGGCTTAGACCAGCTTCTGAGTGCTAACCCATTGGAAATGGATGTTTCGGTAAGCAGAATAATCAAAACAAATGGAAACCTTTGGGGGCCTGAGCATATGGAATGATTCCGGAGAAGGGGAGTCTTTTTCTCTGTGACTGGTCTAAAATAAAGGAGAAGCATCATGTAAATAAGGTGACATGAATGATTTCAAAATAAAAGACAGGGTGACAGAGGAAGTATGTCACATACATATGAACTCAGGAGGAGAGGAAACGCGCCTGCAACGAAAAAGTAGCAAGATTCCCTCTGAAGCTGATGTTTTGGTAGGTTAACGTGGGAGCAATGCATGCTGGGGGAACAGGCCAAGCAAACCAAACAACATACACCAAGTTTGAAGACACGGTAGTTGCCAAGTGCCGAGTGCAGGTGACACGAAGCAAGACTATGTAACGTGTTTACAAGTGAAGAGAAAAAGAAACCCATAACAGGAAAGACCATTTTTTTGTCTGGTAGCCAGCCAGGCACTGGTTTTACTGATTGTGGTCATGGCAAAGGTTAAAAGAAAGTAAAGGATGATGGGATACAAGTGGAGCAGAGAACCTTAATGCACCAAAGAGACACTATAAACACAGAATAGTCATGCCTTGCTGACAAAGACATTTCAAACACTCATACCTGCCAGTCTTTGGTTTCCGTTGAGCTGTTGACTTTTGTTAGGTGCAAATTCATTGCATATTCAAACTAACTCTGTTGAATCTTTTCAACACATGTATATATAATTTATGTGCTACTATAAATATATCTGAAGCTACCATGCCCTCATACATTCTTGCTGTTAAAGTAATAATATTTTATGGCCAGTAATGCTATGACGTGAATCCCTAAAGATGGAGGTTGTGCCTTCTTACCATTTCTCTGGCATTTCTACACAAAGCCATATCTGGGTCCAGTTTTTCCAGAACAAAGTAGTTCCTTTCTTTCAGTTCATTCCTTAAGGCACTGCCCTTGACAAGGTATACATGTGCCATGTAAGGAATGTTCCACAGACCCCTAGAAACAACAAGATATAAAGATGGGAAGTGCTTATTTTGTATTATCCATCAAAATTTGAATTCTTGGAATGCATTCATACAGTGTGTGTGTGAGTGTTTGTAGAGTGAGCTGTGTGGTAATATAATGCCATCTTAATGCAATTTTAACTTATTTTTAAGCAAAGTCAGTCAGAAAGAAAAGGTCAACTTGACTCCAGTACTTTTCACATCTCACTATTTGATAATCAAATCACTGTTCAGGTAAATTTTAGCTTTACTGACTGTTCACGTACGCTTGCTAGGCTTAGGGCTCATAATGTGTCTTGCTGTTTGTGGCTAAACATGAAGGAAAATTGTTTCAGCACAATGGCAGGAGATTTATTCATAGTTATGGACATGCTCAGCGATCCAGTGCCCACTTTTGGTTTGTGAACCATGAAATGCAAAGCCATAACGTTGTTTACCCTTATTGCTCTTGTGACTTACATGCGTTTTCTCTGCACAATGTCAACATAATCTTCAGAGCGGGCGTAATAACCATCCAGACTCAAGGCTCCCCAGAAGTTGGACCACAGCTTGCCGTGACGAGTGACAAGGGGGCCAATTATTTTTCTGTTGGAAAGTGGGAGACAGAATGGAGCAATGGTGATTCTGTCAGGGCAGCTAAAACTCAGTGAAATCTCCCAAGCAGGCAACCACCTATCACACTGGGCCACTTCAGGGTAAAATCTGCATCTAAAATATCAAACTCTGGCTGGTTAGTATACTTTATATTCTACTGCCAAGTCAGAAACAGATCACAGAAAACCACGTTGCAAACCACACCAGTACATCATGCTGGATGCAATTCAAATAACTATACTTTTTTCTATTAAAAAAAAAACTGGGAAAACTTTAGCAACCTAACAGAACCATAAATCACGGTGTGGCTTCATATGGATGCTACAGTATGCTAATGGTAAACTTTCTTGGTTAAGATAGATTGGACTTTTCCTCCCACAACCCCTGTGCCAACTGAGAATTCCCATGCTGCCTTTAAATATCCGTGAAAGGCTTTCGCTTTGCATGCCACCAGTCACAATACCATGCCACAGCCACAGTGACATCTAGTTTATGGGAAAGTTTCTTTAAGATCACAAGCTTCAGAATGGCAAAAAGAAGTTGCATGTTTGTTTTTTGTATAATGCAAAGTGGCATTTCAGGGTTAGTTCAGTAGACTCTTTTGCTGTTTCCATGTGGCCAGGGAAAAACAGGAAGCCAGAGCAGCCTATTTTAAACTTTCATTCACTCAGCTGTAATGTTCCTGTGGGTTAGCAACTTGCGGGATAAACTAAATGGCTCGATGATCACAACAGCTACCAAGAAGATCTGAACAGACTCCATTGTGGCTTCTATTCCAGTTACTGTGTGATTACCTGTTTTGCTCAATGAGGAGCTTCAGTGTCTGTCTGTTGGTCAGCATGACATCAGAATCTATGCTGAAGTAGTAGTCGCATGTGGCGTCCTGACGGCAAAGGTCCCTAATGAAATTAAAACACAGACATGGCAGAGAAAATAGCATGTTGTTTTCCAACCCAGAGCTGATTAAGGCCAATAAAAGACTTGGAATTAATCACTGTCACAGTTTTAGATTTATCAGCTTCAAAGTATAAGGTGTAATTTTTAGTGGTGGAGTCAGACTCTCGCTGTCTTTAAACCTTCAGTGGATGAGGCGATTTCAGAAAATTAGAGACTCCTAATAAACCTTAGACTTCTTCATTATAGGGCTGTCCTGACCAATGCTTCCAGGCATGCTGTGCCTAAAAGTATTTGTCAGAGTAAAAGGGAAAGAGTTTACACCTGTGTGTGTGTGTGTGTGTGTGTGTGTGTAAACCCTTGTATATATACTGTATATAGTTTAGCAACTTGTACAACCTCCTTAATGAAGCAACAGTCTCCATCAGATGCTTTTTATAGATGCTTATGAGACCAGCTCAACTTAGAGGAGACGTTTTGGTACAGTCCTCCTTACGTAACCATTTCACTTTATCAATATTTCTGGGATGCATTGATTGAACAACCCTCTTCAGCTAATCTTACAGCATCTTAATTGAGTTAAAGTCGGGACTCCAACTTGCCCATTCAAAAATACAAATTTTCTTATTTTTATACCATTTTGTTGTTGGTTTACTTGTGTGCTTTAGGTTGTCTTGTTGCACCACCCAGGCTCTCCTACGTGTCAAAGTTCCTGTAAAATCCCTTTTTATGGTTTTAAATTCTTTGTTCCCCCAGTCTGTGAAGGTTGGCCCTCTTAGTGCCTTTAGGCCCTAAAGGTGAATTGCAGCACTAAAAACATGATGCTTCCTTGGGGTATGATAAAAATTTTGGTGTGAACTGCCATTTTTCCTTCAAACATGACATTTTGAATTTTTGCAAGTAAGTTCAACTTTTTCATATCTGTCTACAGAAAATGATCCTAGAATTGTTGTGGATTGTTTTGAAATCTTTCTCTGTTACTTTTTTTTTTTAATATTAGCACATTTCATATCTGGTGTTTTCCTTATAGTTCATACATGAACAAAGTTTTTAGTAGGTCAAGAGTTAATTTTTGCATATTTTCAGGATTGCAAGGGAGGCTTTTGGTCTAATAAGAGCAGCAGTCTTGAATTTATTCCATTTGGAGAAACCAGACACTATGAGCTCACTGACAGTGAAATGGAGAGGGACTGCATAGATATAGTAGTTACTTGTCAGTTACAATAAAACAAACCCTGCTTTCCTACTACACACTAATAGGGACTGTAATTTACAAAATATACACCATCCATTTGAAAGAATGTATATTTAAAGTATTTTTGCATTTTCTTCACCTTTTAAGACCTGGAAACTATATCCATTTTTATATAAAAGCAATTTAGCGGTTCAAAGGTAAAGCATGGTCAATCAGGGTCAGCAAACCATAGCATCCTTTAATTTACTTTAAAAAGTACAGATTCTGAGAAATAATAGATTTATAATAATTATACCTACATGCCCATGTTTCTGGCCTCTCCTTGACTCAAAATTTCTTCTGGTCCCACAACTTTGAAACTGTTGAACACATTCCTGTTCTCTTCCCAGAACCTCTGGATGTGCTTCTCGTGGTAAACCTCCTGAGCAGAGAGCCAATATTAATAGATTAACAGACACCACATACTGTGTAAGGAGCCATGTAGAGATCTAGGGGAAAAAAGAAAAAAAAACACTGCATGTACTCACATTGTTGTGAACAAAAACTTTGAGTTTATCCTTTGGATAATCTAAGGTCAGCAGTCGCTGGAAGAATTCAGGAAGAAATGGAGTTGGTTGCTCAATGAATACTCCAACCAGCACATTGGGATACTCCTGTTTAGATTAGAGAACAGACAAATTATTTATATTTTACACAAGTACTCTTAGCAATGGAGAACTTGTTTAACATAAATCGTGAATGATTTTGACATTTCAGTTCTTACATAAGTGAGCCATGAAGCCAATACAGCTGCCATTGTGTTAACTTTATTTACTTGATTTTAATTCAGCAATGTGCTTTGGTTATTATCTTTGCAGAGTGTTATGCTGGTTGCAACATTTTAAATGAGTAGTTAATGCACTGCAATACATTGTGCATCAAATTACTGGACATCTGCTTTTAGAGACCCAGCCATTTGATTAGTACTGTAGTTATCTCATAAAATTCCAGTAGGTGATCAAACACATTACAAACAAATGGACAAAACAGTTCCTCGGAAAGTTGGGGAAATAAAAATAAAATGAAAAAAAAAAAGACCCAAAAAACCAGCAAAATAGAAGAGAGGAGGACAGACTTTCCCATGACACTCAGCTCCAGCCCACACAGCTCAGTCTGGACTTTTGATCCTCTTGACCAGTTCATAGCAAAGGTCTGGGCCAGTGATGAAAAGGGATCTGAGCCGAACCATCTAATTTGCAAGTTCCGCAGTGACTGTGTTTTAGGCACAAGGAGGGGAACTCATCCATCAAGCCAATGTGAGCTTGAGTCGTTACAGAAAAGCAATAGAGAGACAGAAAAGTGAAAGGAGAGCAAAGAGCTAAACTAAAGCATTTCTTATAGTGGAGAAAAGCGACACCTAAACACTAGAGGCATCATTAAAGAAAAAAGTGGCCTAGACTGGATTGTTGAGTCTTTGGTGGTGTAATTCTCAGCGTCAGTACTGCCTGCAAACTGGGTTTACCCCACAAGAAAGGGCTGGATAGTATGACCAAACTTTCCACATGACCTGATCTTCAACCAGTCTGTCCCAAATAAACAAAGGGGCATGGCAGCATGAATGTCCTTTCTAACGTGCCTATTATTGAGTTGGAGCAGGGCTTTCTGCATTCATTGTGAAAGGCCACCAAAAGCAACTTTCACAGTGATGCCTTTCATGTAGTTCGATTTGTATTCAATCAGCTCCAATTAAACTATTAAAGTACATTTGTGCAACCTGTAGGATTACAGTAAATTTCTTTTGTGTAGTGTGAAGGCTTTACTGTTAGTGAACAGTGAAAACGTATTTTGCTGCACATTGGACAGGTTTCCCCCAAACTATTTTTCAGGTAAAAATGAATATAGGTGAACTGAGATCTTCTGTTGGTTTTTGTGATCCTTTCACAGAGAAAGAAGTAGAGTTTGGCAACATTATTGACAGACATAACCACACAGCAATAGACATTTCCTTTTGCCTGCCATTGCTGCTGGCTATATGTTGCACAGTTGAACTCTGTGACAAATTTTCAGTGCAACCACTGTAAGTAACCATTGTGGATAAAACCCACACTGAGAAGCCCGCTAAAAAGACAGGCTGGTCGACAGTGACACCCCTTTAAATGAGCCCTTCTGAAAACCTCAAAAGCCATATCCTGCAAAGCAGCTGTACAGTGCTTCCTCTTGCCCAAGTAGTTCTCCTTGCACTTATACACGTTCAAAATGGTCCAAAAGGGAGAATGGGCACATAACCTATTATTGCTGGAAAGACAGCGTAGCACCAACGGTCTTGCTTATCTGCTGAACTACCCCCCCCCCTCCCAAAAAAAAGAAAATCTGGGCCCTTCTACTGCTGTCTAAACAGTCATTGATAAATGGGTGGTTGGTGCTGGGAGACTGGCTGTATGTGTCATCCTTTCCTGTGTCCAGAAGAGAAGCTGAAGACAAACTTTCCACAGCAGCTATTTAACTAAAAAAGGGATGGCAAGTAGACAAAAAAAGACAGTCTGAAGCACCTACATTTAACTGAGAAAATTCCAGAACATCATCATCACAGTGGCTACAGCCATGTTCATAGTTCCATGCGTTGGGAACATAGTTGGCCAGGTAGTTCAAATACATCTGTAAGAGAAAGCATTCAAAGTGAGTGTAAAGACTTTTTCCCCATTATGCCTCAGCATAGGTCACATTCTTATGATATGTCTGAATATCCTAACCTGGAGTACAACTGTGGACATAAGGATTTATTGTAAGAATGATACATGACTGGACAGATTCACTTGCAGACTAAAGGCCATGGAGTGATGTATCATCTACAGAAACTGAGGCTTGGAAACAATGTTATCATTCTTCATAACTGTCAACATACTGTTAACACAACCATTGCTGCTCTGTATTTAGTGTGAAAACATGTAATTTCCTGGTTGCTACTGTTTACCAGTCTGTTATTGTAGATGTTAATGCCATGATCATGTAGTTGTCACTAAAGTCAATTTGGCAAGGTAACTGGAAAATGAAAATGAACTAATGGCCTAACATTCAGCTACAGTAGGCAGCTCACTGGGCCACATATACTGTGATCTCTCATTAAAAGCTTTTCTTCCAGCTGTTGAGCCCTCTGGGAAGAATGACTCAGTAGTTTGGTTGGTTTGGTTCTTTAACAGGGAAGACCAGACAGACGCGGTTGGCCATAGAATGACACAGGGGAAGGAAAAGACCAGAAGAAAGGTCAACAGAATGAGAGCGAGCATCCTGGTTTTTAGCTTACTCAGTGCCTCACAATGATGTGAACTGACTGATGACAAGAAAACCAAAAACAAATGAGAGAATTATAGCCATCTTCATTACTGAATAATGACCTGCCTTTGATGTCTAGGTAACTGGCAAGTATCACATTACCAGTATATATAGTGGAATTTATACACTGAACAGTAATCAGTAATGATGAATGGTAGTTGGATAAAATCTAAGTCACAGGCCAACATAAACTCATTTGCAAATGGGAGGAAAGCATTTGATAATTACACCCAAAGCCAGTGTCACAGGGGAGAATAATCATCTTAAAAGTATCTGTTCTTTGCCATGAGCATGCTGTATTAGGTGTGTCCTTCACTGTAATTTCTTGCTCACTTTGGTGTTTCCGTTGCCATGGACAACTACTGGCAGAGAGTCGTATACCGTGTTTCTAACTCTCACTCTGTCCGTTCCAAACTTGAGAAGCACTTCATCTGCCAAAATAGGGGAACAAAAAACATTTTAGGCCAGGTTATGAAAACAGATTTACTGCATGGGCAGGAGCTGCGAGTATTTATAACTTACAAATTGCCAATCCTACATGTTCACTGAAAATAATCCAGATTGTGGTGGCACAAACATGTTGGTTTATGTGTTTTTTTTCTCACTTACACACTCAGTTTAAATTATACAGCTTCACAGAAAATTTTATTATGAAATAAAATGTCTTTAAATTCTCACCGACAGCCCCTTTCAGGTTTTGAAAAATCTGGCACTTGTGGTCCAAAGTCATATTGAGAGATTCCTGTAAGACAAGAACACAAAGACCCACATTTAGCCATCCAAGCAGTGTTTTCAGATTAAATTAAGATGTTACCGCTGTGATTCAATAGTGCACAGTTTACTCTTGTGGGTTGTCTTCTCTTATTGCAACACCACATCCAGTTTGAACCTCTTGCCAAGCTGTTGAACTCCCATTACATTACTCATAGAGACATGACAGATGTTGATCCAGTCACGATCAATTCATCATGCCCTTGTTAAAAAAAATTCACCTTTACATAAAAACAATGGTGGCATGAACCAAACCGCAGATTTAGAGACTCTTTGCAACCCTGAAGGGGACACGAGGTACTTACTCGCTTTAATGGATCCAGGTATATTTTAGTGTAGAAGAGCTGGTCGTCGTCATTGTCGTGAAGATTCCACTGTGAAACTATTCTGTTTATGTATGGGGCATACCCAATTATACCTGCAAGTAATAAACAGTGTGAAACACATATCCAGCAGTAAAATATAGAGTGAGAGATGTTTACAGGGGCATACACGAGTGGTAGACTGTTGGTGACAATTATACTACATCTGCTGGCTCCATGGTGTAGGTCTAAATACTTGGGAAGCCTTGACGTCTTAACACAGAGTGTGAATTTTGGCAGTAATCCCAAGAACACACAAGAAATGGGTAGGGACTTTCTCTTCCCTCAGTGTAATCATGGGTAATAAGAAGGTTGTAATCTTTATGTTATGGCCAAGACAGCTTACTGCTAGCTGAGCTTCTCAAACTGAGTTTGGTAGTAGCTCGCACATTTTAAATGTACATTCTCATGGCGAACTCTACTCCAGTTTCCCCCATCTCTTCTTTTTCTCCCTCTGTTGCTCAAGGACAGTGACCACAATAACAGATTGCAGGGTTCGACTATGTTGCCGGGTTGCTCCATTTTGCATCCTATCATTTAAAAAAAGCCTCAGACACTGTAAACAAGTCGATGGACAGACATGACATAATCTAAGTGGCAGGAATGAGAAAAAGTTCAAAAGAAATCATATTTTATGCTTTTAAGCTTATATTGCAGACAGCTAGTCCGCCTCAACAGAGCCATGAAAAATGCTGGGAAGGGCATGCCTGCTGGACACGTTCAATGTCTTGCATTGCTCTACTAGATGAGACAGCATAAAACATTCTCAGGAATGAAAACACAATGAGAAACAACAGTCCACATTTTTATGATATATGTACTTGGAAAGTGTTGAAAATTTAAGAAAACACTTGAAACTTTTAGAGCTAAATTCTGGGTGATTATCTTTAACCATTATTAGTTTTGTTTGTGTGCGACCCCTTACTCTGCTTAAATGAACACATGCAGCCACACACAAACATAACCCTATCTTTACTGTATCCCCAAGACACTAGACTCTCTGTGACAAAGTATGCATCCAGATGCTACAAAACTTTCCCCAATGGTCACTTGGGCGGTAGAGTTAGGAACACAAACAAAGCCTACAATTTTATATGAACTGTGGCACATTCAGGGGCCCCAGACAAATCCACATGTCATGTCAATGACAATGAATGCTAAAAACAGCCTCTGATCAGTCGGAGACAGCCGGGCTCCAATATGGGAGGTCAGACCACGCTGATGACCACAAGGAAAGCAGTAATTCACTGTCCTGAAGAACTGGCAGGGCACAGCTGACCGTGCCATTCGGCTTATACATGAGAACACACTGTTACTGTTTCTTTCCTAAAAATGTCTACACTTTTCTTTTTCCCCCATCTCACTTCACGTCTCATTGTGCACCTTCACATGACTAGAAACATCCCCACATGTAAGAGAGCGTCTTTACTAAAGCAAAGAACCCATAGCACGCCGTGGGCTTCTCCCAACTCCAGTACACTGCGGACAGGAAATACCTGACAGATCAAGTTTACAAAGAAAATATACTTCCATTTTAGAGCAAGAGATAATTAAAAAAAATCCAGTGTTATTATATTTTAAAACTACCACTGGGCTGCAGGTCTCACAGCTTCTCCACCACTCTTAACTGCAATAACACTGAAGGTGCATTCCAGCTTAACTTCCTGCACTCTAGCAAGGCTTACAGGTCTTCAAACTTTGACATCCGATCGGAGAATGTAAAAATCCGCTTACCCACATAGAAGTTGGGTGTGTTTACAACCAAGCATAAAATATCTAGACACATAACATAAATGCAGTGGGTAACATCTGAACCAGTTTCTGTGGAAACCAGTGCTGTAATGATCCTAATATTGCCTTCAGATTTGCAGTGTCCAGTTGTCCGACACAGAAAACCATCACCAAGACTGTTTATTCTCTACAGATGCATGGATTATGTCACTTCAGGTAAAACATGGGTGACAGGGTTTTGTTAGAAACATTGTGTTTACATAGGAGGCACAGAGCAGCAGCAGCAGCAGAGAATGCCTTTAGGCAGAGCATTCAGATGTAGGTGTGCTCTGAGCCTAATACGCAATACTTGTGAATTTAAAAACACAAAAGAAGACTTCACATTACTTTTCCTTTTAAAACATTGCTCCTGCAGACAGCTATTTTGGTTTTAATAAAAGTGCATTATTTCTGTCAGATGTATGCTTGACACATGACTGAAAAAAAACCCCACTGCTGAAATGCTTTTTGTATAGATGCACCTCTAGAAAAGGTCTTCAGAATCAGAGTCAGAAATACTTTATTGAACCCAGAGGGAAATTTCTGTTGTTACAGCTGCAACTGTTTCATTTAAATGAATAGAACCAAAACAAAATAAAAAATACACTAAAGGTATATATATATATATATAGAAAAAAGACTAAAGAGATAAAGAGAGTCTTTTTATTGTTACTGTTAACACAGAATGATTTCAAAGATTGGACTTAAAACAAGTCAAACAGCTTTTCATACTAGGAACCCACCTCCAGAGTTGAGGTAGCGTTTGCCACTGCGGACTGAAGGGTACTTGTCAGCTAGGTGTTTATCTGGCCATACCAGCCCCTCTGCAGCAAAGAGCACCTTGTGATTGGCTTGCTGAAACTTCCTGAGAATTTCTTCTGGTCCTCCAGCAAAGATAAGATCATAGCTAAAAGGGGAGGCAATAAGATGAAATATAACAGATCATTTAACCTTTCAAACGCATCAACATGTTTATCTTACATCTGACACACTGCCTAGGCTTCTACTTGCCTGAGACTGATAAAAATCTGAGTGCAAACAGTAGACATTCTTCAGGAGAGAACACTTGCATAGCCAAGCATTGTGGATTGTACTGCTAGGCATTTCAAAAAGTGCTGTGCTTTGTCAGACACCAACGCACAAAAGCGCATAAACTGTGCTGACGCATGCATGGCCTATACAGGCCTGGGACAGACTGAGGGAAAAAACTGCCTGCCTCATTACATAGGCCTCATGGTGACTTGTTTAAAAGTATGCTATTATCCAAAGGTCAGATATTTTAGTATGTGGAAACTCTTAATATTTCTTGTAATTTTATTACTTTGAGGTGTGAAGTCATAACAATAAAAGAGGCGATTCATTTTAGTGACACCATTCCCAAAGTAATTGCTTATAAAACACTTTCTACTAGATGTGGCTCTGATTTAGAGTTGTGAGCCTGTGTACCTCAGTCTCAAATTTAGGGGAATTCACGTGGATTTAATTCTGAAACCCATTTTTTCTAATGGCCTGTGTCGTGCGATTAAAGTTTATCGCTGCGCCAAGCAAAGTGTAAAACAATACCAACAAGGCATGCAGCATTGTCCAGGAAACCAACTGCCTTCACATTTCTTTCTCTGAATTTCCTGTATTTACCTAAACCTACTTATATGTCTTTTCAAGATGTTTAGTAACCTGTGCCTGTAAAGGAATGTCATATTGTTTTGCTGCAATTGCAAACTTTGATGTAACTGAATACTGTGCAACATGACTAGTGAATATTAACTAGAATTAGTTTAGGTTAGTAGACTCATCAATGCCAAACTAGCAGTTGAATGTAATTGGTAGCTGAATAATGAAAGGTATGGACGTGGTCACCAAATTAGATCTGTACCATCTAAATGCCACAGAAAAAACTGAGACTCATCTGACCAATCTTCTGTTTTACAATTCTGATGAGCCCGTGCACATTATAGCCTCAGTTTCCTGTTCTCAGCTGACAGGAGTGGCACCCAGTGTGGTCTTCTGCTGCTGTAGGTTATCTGCTTTAAGGTTCAATATGTTGTCTTTTCAGAGATGCTTTTCTGCATACCTTGGTTGTAGCGACTGGTTATTTGAGTTACTGTAGCCTTCCTATCAGCTCGAAATAGATTGGCCATTCTCTCCTCTGACATCTACCATCAACTAGGCATTTTCACCCAGAGTACAGCCACTCATGGGATATTTCTTCTTTTTCTGGACCATTCTCTGTAAACCCTAAAGACGTTTATGTGGGAAAATCCCAGTAGATCAGCAGTTTGCAAAACACCGACACTGCAACATTCAAAATCCCCTTTCTTCCCCATTCTGATGCTCGGTTTGGACTTCAGCAGGTCACCATGACCACGTCTGCATGGCTAAATGCATTGAGTTGCACCTGTGATTATTTGATTAGATAGTTGTGTTTATCAGCAGTTGAATATACCTAATAGACCAACTGAGTGTATGATGCACAGTGTAATTCATAGTGTATTTGGAAAACCATAGCATTTACAGTATATAATGTTTGTCCCTGCTCCATTATGTTTTCACAATTGCTGCAGGAGCTTTCATCCAAGTCAAAGCCACCAAACAGGAGCAAATATATCTAGAGATGCTTATGCAGCAATTAGAGAAAACATGTTATTTGCTTGCCTCAAGAATTTAAAACCATCATTTCTTTAATTTCTTCCTGGCTTTACAAAGGTGTAGTGTTTAGGAATGAGAAAACCCATTTAGCCAGTTATATTTTGCACTGTGAAGCACAGAAACGATTACTTTACATGACCAGTTTCTACCAGTTATGAACGTGCATAGACTGACTGTTACATAGCTCAGCTGCATTCATCATTCTGCCAGTGTTTCTTTTTGATTGCATGCAATCGCTTTGATTCCAAGAATTCAGCACATTCTCATAAGCACAAGAACACAGTAAATGAATTTCAGTTTCAATTACAGTTTAGTGACTAAATTCATCATAAGGCAAAATGTAAGGCTTTGATTGTATAAAAAATATAAACTGTGAAAACACCCGTGGTGGTCCAGCAGGATTAGAGATGTTGAATTACATTTAACTGGATCCTAATCTTCTGAAGTGCAGGGGCAAATGAATATACTACAATCATTTCCTCTAAAAGGAAAAAAAAAATTCCAATTACCTGTTTCAAGGGTGTGACAACTTTGCACAGCAATTATGGCAAACATTATTCATGTGACACGGTATGGCAAGTATCATCATCTTTTGCTCTATTTAAGGAAATGTGGCATGCAACGCTCTTATTATTCTTAACCACTCACATTTACTCAGTGAAACTTTCCATTTGACTGCAAAACTCACAATTCACCTACCTGCATGGGAGAATTACTCTCCTCATATATTTGGCATTGCTCTATAATAATGCCTTTGCAAGAATGAATGGTACACACATAAATATGCAGAAACACCCCTCACTCGGGAAATATGGCTTTCAAAGCAATTATTATGGTCTGTGATTGAGAAAATTAGTTATAATATCTAATTTATAGCTCTACATAGCAATTAAAGGTGTTTTGCTTTTTTTTATACTGAAACAGAAAACAAAAATCAGATGAAAGCTCAGTCAAACTGATAGTTAAACAGAAACTGAACAACAAAAGAGAAATGTACCAAAGACATGCTGTAAGGAAGCAAAAATACATGCTCAAACAACTTCATCTTTTTTTTTAAATTTATGATATTTATTGACTTTAAACAAATATAATAAGAATAAAGACTTTTGCTTCTCTAATGCATTCAAAGCATGTCTGTCTCCCAAATGTCTGCTGGGAATATTCAGTGTACATCCTTACATCTGCTGAGGCTTAATGTGGTTTAAAATAAGCCAATCAAACATGTTTTCAATAATAATTAAATGATTTCATTTAACAGAAAATGAATCGGAATGGCAAAGGAAAGGATAGCGAAAGGAAAAATAGCGCCAATCTCAATTACCCAATAAGCTCAATAAATCAGAGCATACCTATCCACGAACAGGACAACAAGATCCTCTTGATCAGCCAGAGCCTCCATGGCATTCTTCAGTAGTCTGACTTTTTGCCCTCCACCAATAGAATGACCCACTTCCCCGCCCTTCCATGCTTCTCCCATTCCCAACACCTGAAACAGAACGCAGGATGAGCCCCGAAACTGGCTTGACACCAAAAATGCCCGTCTTGTCTGGCGGTCTTATTTTATAAAATCTGCAAAAAAAAATCCAAACTGTACAGCAAGATTGGTCACTATTAACATAAAAGTAATTCCAAGTCTTTAAAGAAAATGGGTTAACAAAATTCAGTACAGGTGTGCACATTTGGGAAAAAAGTTACCCTTAATATTGTTCAGTCTACACAACTGCTAGAAGATATCAGCCTGATTATGGCTCGATATGGAAAACGCAGGGAGTCGTCGTGTGATAGAAATGAAAACGGGAGTGTTGCAGGACAGTTGATGTCCTGGGTCAGTTGCCCAGTGTTTTTGAGTTTTTTTTGGACTTTTAAGCTTTGGTTTGTAAATATCCTATTGATTCCTGGTTTTCTTAGGGTTTACATTATTTCTTGCTTAAGTAAATATAAGTTTAGTTCTCCCTCCTGTGTCAACTCTCCTGTATTAAGTTTATTCGTGTGTCTATTTTTTGCACTCTTCCTGTTTTATTTTGCTAGTCTCCTCTCTCGTGTGCTTTATGTTTAGTTTTCCCTCCCTTGAGATCATTAGTTAGATTCAGTTTACCTGTGTCTCGTTCCCCCCAGCTTTCTCCACTCACTCTAATTGCCCTTCTCTGTGTATATATAGTCGTCGTCTCCCCTTGTTGGAAGGTCAGCTTATGTTTCTGCTTCTGTTCACCTTCCGCTTGTGTCTTCCTATTTCAGTACCCTTCAGCCCTGATATTTATTCTCAGTTTAGGTTTCATGTAGTTACAGTTTTCAGTTTCCTTTGTACTTGATGTTCCACATTTGCTCAAACCTGCCACCAGCCTTCAATAAATGCCACGCTTTTTGCTCACCTCAAACTGCCTGCCTTTGTGTCTTGCATTTGGATCCTCACACTCAAGCCTCGCTTCAACAGCTGATCTTTTAATCTTGCATAGTGTGTTTGTGATGCAAACAAATGCATCTGGAAAGCCTCACAATGCCCCAATAAGACAAACAAACATGTTAAGAGTTTTCTGGGGTCTTTATCAACATTAATTTTTGCGAAGCTCATCAGTATGAGCACAGAGCTCCAACAGTTTTTGAGATTTTTGTTTGTTTGTTTTTCTCAGCTGTGTACAACTGTTAAATGCAAATTTGCTTTCTTTTCCTGGAAATTGCTAGCTAGTGCCGCCTTCTTGATAACAACATGTGCACAAAGTGAACTCTGCAGCGTCACTAAGGTAAAGACAAGGTATCAATCTGTAATTGCCTAGCCTGACAAACAGTAACAGGTAAAAACATCGTGATAAACTGATAAGAAGCGATATTCAAGAAGAACTTAAAATGGTTAAAATCAATAAAATGGATTGTCATGGGTAAAGGGCCCAAAAGGTTACTGTATCTTGCAAATATCTGTCTGGAGAACAAAAACAAACTGGTGCAGCACGATTACACACACACAGGCATACAAATGAGGGCAGGGCATGAACTGAGTTCTAAGGGGAAAAAAAGAAAGAAAAAGACAAAGAAAAGAAAAGGAGGTTTGGGGATTGTTTAGTAGTTGTTTCAACCACAGAAGGGAATTCTGGACTCAGATTAAGGACTATCTGTTTAAGATGAATGTTTTTACAGCTTGCTCCACTGCATTGTTTCCTTTAATAGGCCCAATCAATCCTGGGAAGTATGTGTTAAAACATATTGCTGCAGTGTGTGTCAGTGCAGTGTCGTTAACTGCAGATTTGTGCAGACCATAATTTTGCTTGCTTAAGCTGCCGGACAGGACAAGTTTAAAAAAAAAGTACCGTCATTTCAGAATACCAAAAGAGAGTCTTACCTTCACAGTGTAGTTAAAATAATCAGCAGACCTCATGAAGCGGAGGAAACCATCTGTTTCCTCAGTTGCAACAGTTAAGACGAGCAATTTTTCTGAAAAAGGAAAAAGAAAGAAATATTCCTTATTTTAACCTTAAGTCATCAAATACTTTCTTTGCTATGAAATTACAGGGATGCAGGGATATACTCTTGCAGAAGACATTTAAGGGCGCAAAAATTTTGGCTTCCATTGAAGGATATCCACAAAAATGTGTATATTTTTTTAAGCTTAAATATACCTACTGAGATTCCCACTTCTGTGTGGACCATGAGTTTGTAAACCTCAAACCTATGTCAACATACTGGTAACTATTTGGTTAAGCAAACCTACGTCTCAAATTAGGAAGGACTACTGTAGTTTTAATTTGATTCCAAAACGGCCGTGTATTTTCAAAGACAGACAAAATAATTTCCTGCTTTTTGGGATAGAAGAACTCCCACAAACCTCCAGGATATTTCCAGTGGCCTTGAGTGCTGAAAACTGAGGTTTGAAGAAGGGTTAACCAAATGCTAATTTGCACCATAGTGTCTAGATTCCTCAAAAGCTACCCTCACTGAGCTAGCTTTCACTTATGTCATGTTTTGTAAAAACAAGCACGAGCAGCTCTAATCCGAAACGTTCTGGCTGTTATTGCAAGACAAGGAAGGAAGGACTGCATATCTTTAAATCTTTTTCATCAAAAGCTGTTACAACAGGAAGAGGGGAAAGCTTCTATTTTATAATGTGCAAAATGCTCTGTGATAGCCATCAGACAAGCTAACAAAAAAGTTCAGGATGCTTTATTGTGGTTTTATGTGGCCACTTGAGCACTAACTCTGCTTTTCGAATTTGGAAAGTCTATTTAATATACAGCACAAAGTTCCATTAAACCCCTGTAAATTATTTATTGGACATTGGCAAGTAGAACTGGTAGTGGGAAAGACTACATATCTGGGACCTGTAAAGCCTTCAGGAGGATCTAACTAAAAAATGCAGTCTGCCCTAGAACATAGTTACAGAGCTGGCAAAACTCCTTTGGAGTGCAAAGTTTAACACAATTATCAAAATAGATGTTTTTTTGTCTTTCTGACTGCATTACAAATCTCACTAACCATATAAAGAGTCAAGTTGTGAGAAAGTTCATAAAGAGCATGTTTTAACATCACATTTTGATGTGGTACAACCGCCCTCATGCTCACTATTGGCCAAATAAATCTTACCATTTGATGTTGATCTTAAAAAGGTTGATGTAAGTTATTTGGATAAATTTCTTGCCACAAAAAAAGAAAAAGAAAAAAAGCATCAACTTAAGAGGGACACGGTATACTACATTTTAACTGTGCAATATACTCAAGGATAATAACTAAATTATAATCCACTTTATGAAAATTTAGTTAATCAATTCTCTGTTTTTTGAATTTAAGATCAGTTTCTGTCCCAAACCTATGCCCCATACATACAGTTACAGGAGCATTTGGGTTTAATAACATATGAACAACCTTGAAAATGAACACAGAAGGTGGCTTTGGGTGCTGTACCCAAAACCTTGTGATTACTTTGATCACTAGCAGATTGCAGTCGCCTGTAATTTGCATGATAGATGCTGACTTGTCTGCAAACACTCACCAGTACTTGACAAACGATAGTGTAACTTAAAAAAGCGTGACGCAAACCCAAAACAGAGACT
Organism: Pterophyllum scalare; assembly: GCA_024447675.2. NCBI lineage: Eukaryota > Metazoa > Chordata > Actinopteri > Cichliformes > Cichlidae > Pterophyllum > Pterophyllum scalare. The sequence goes on along the minus strand of JAMQGT020001316.1, from coordinate 71,190 downwards.
TTTTGCCATTAAAGTAAACGCTGTGCCTTTTTAAACATGTTGGCTGCCGCTTTTACTTTGAAGGCAAATATCCTCGTTCTTATCTGCACTGCACTTTTCATTTTCACTACTGCTTGGTTAGTAGATGGTGAGTGTTTGCAGAAAAGTCAGTGTCTTCCATGCAAACTGTGGGTGAGTGCAGCAATCTGTTAGTGGCCGAAGTAATGGTGACGAGGTTTTCAGTTCAGTATACCTCAGCCTCCAGCTCGCCAACCGTTTAGGGAGCACGCATTTTTCCTCAGCAACTGGTGATTACCAGGGGGGGGTTCACTGACCTAGGCCTAGATAACTGAGGCTTTAGCAATTAGTTTCACAGCAACAGCAAACAACCAACTGGTCGGAGTATGCACATTTTAAATTATTTTGCTGTTTTAAATTATGTAAGGAACTAGTTTACACAGATATAAACTGATACTGAGCTATCTTACACAGAGGAAGAGAAACAGATAACACAGTATGACACAACAAAGAACAAAGGCTAACTGAGGGCTTAAATATACACATGAGGCACATGAGGTAATCAAGGGAAGTGGACACAGGAGGGTGACGAGACAGCTGTAACTAATTAAAACCAGACAAGGAACTAAAACGAAATGCAAGGCACAAGAGACAAATGATGATCAACGTAAAACAGGAAGTGAGTAATTAAAAATGCAGAATATAGGAAACTTGATGTAGGAGGGGGAACAAGAGCTTATAGAAAACAAACTAATCAAGATTTCAAACCTAATGGGAACTCAGAGCAAGAACGCAAAGAAATACTAAAACAATCAACACCTCGATCTAAGGAACCACTGACTCTAATGAATAAAAGGAAATCATACCCTGGGGATCAACTAAACTCAACTATAAATAAGAGCTGCAACTAAGCACTAGAGATAAGTACCAAGGAAAAACACAAAGATAAATTGTAAACAACAAGCACACAAAGAATCAAACAGAATATATTTAAAAATAAGTCCAAGAACTCAAGTCTAAGACCCAGGACCATGATACCTCATTGCAACTCTTTTCCATCCTTTTACTGTCAATGTGACTTAGCCATTCTCTCATCTCCGTCTAGTCTGTGGCTCTGCCATCACAGCCATTCTGGTCATCACAGCCATTCTGGTCATCACAGCCATTCCGGGATTGGTATGATGTCAAGGTGCTGTTACAAGTTGGAAATAATTCCCTGCCTTGCGCTTTCCTAACAGTTTCACATAGTCACCCAGCAAAACCTAGGAATATATAAAATTCACATCAGTCACTGCATAAAGAGAAGTAAAAGACTATTCTGATCCACAGGTGTTCTCTGTTCTTGTTCTTGGCTTGAAGCAAGAAGATGTTGGAGCACAGTGCTGCCAGGGGATGATGTTTCCTGCAGCTGAGAAACACATTTTTCATACAGCTCTATAAAACAGGTGATTTAAACAGTTGCAGGGGAGTTTCCATGTTGCCCATTTCCCCAAACCAAACTAACACAGAGGCAAAGCTGAAGCCCCACAGGTCAACCAGGTCAGGTATGGGGATAATAGAACAGGATTCCAGACTGTGTACCCAGGAAGCCAGCCACAGTGTTGCAGACAGAAAAGGCACACATAGATATGTCTTGGAACAATTCTGAAACCTCGATGAAAGATCTCTTTTACTTGTGGGCTGTGATTACAGCTAGGACAAATATTTAATATTTGTCTTTGAAAGTACTTTCAATTGTTTTCCTGTATGCACCCCCCCACACACACACACATACATGCACTCACACAAATGAATTCAAGAGTTCCAGTAGCTTTGTTTGCATTTTACAGAAAATGGTGAGCTGCATGTTGTGATCTATGCATTCATATGACATCTATTTTCACTGTGAAGAGCTGTGTACAGTACATGTTCTCCATAAAAACAAAAAAAACCGCAGACTTTCCTGTTGCATCAGGGAGACATTTCCCTTGAGGAAGAAATACACTGACAGCTAACACCAATTACTCCTCTGTGACTCTAGCGTGACCTTTTCAAACCACATACTTCACTCCTGTCACAAACATGCAGACCACATGAGTGCATCCCAACAAGCAAGCTCCCACTTAAGTATAGCCTGTAGATGCAAACCACCTTTGATTTAAAAGAAATGAGACACACTTTTATTTCCTACATTCCAAGTATTTTTTGTTTGTTTTTTCAAACATTTTTGGCAAGTCTCTTTAAAATCCCCTACGATTTGCAGTGCCCTCATGTGAACTATTGGCTGGGTATTATGAATATGCCTCCAAATGCAAGCCAAAGTTCCAAGGAAAGAAAACTGAGGAGCCAAGCCAATCTGTCAAGAAACATCTGATGACGGTTGTTGCTGCTTTAGGAGTTTCAACAAGTTTCTAATTCAAGACTTCACATTTCCAGTCAGCACTTTAGGTAATTGCATAATGTGCTCAGCAGACACATGAAAAATAAAGTCATTCATGTGTTACTAGTTTAATCAACCTGTGTCCTGTTATTATAAATGAGATGGAACTCTGGCCACATTTTGCTGGTAATTAATGCAGAAATCCTAGTAATTCCAAAGAGTTCACAAAGTTTTCCTTCTATGTCTATGTAAGAAATCGAGAAGATTCACTCAACTCTTCTTTATATAATGGAGCAACAGTATTATCATATCAGATTAGCTCATCATTCTGGGATAAAGCTGGTAAGCACTGTGCTTTATTCTCATACCAATCAAATTAAAACAGACTGACACAGTTAAAATACATAATCCAATCACTCATCTAATCTAGGTAAAATGTCTCACTTGATTTCCCAGCAATTTAGAAATTGTGTCAGAAATAACAGTGTGTTCTTTTATGGAGCATTCAGATCTTTATATATATATATATATATATATATATATATATATATATATATATATATATATATATAGATATAGATATATATATATATATATATATATATATATATATATATATATATATATATATATAGATATAGATATAGATATATATAGATATATATATAGATAGATATATATATAAAAAATAAAAAATAACAACAGGTTCTATAGACTTGGGTATTTAGATCCAGTTCCATGGATGAAAAGAAGCTCCCAGAAATGAGTATTAATAGAAAACACATATCCTTGATTATTTCACTTCATCCCAGAAAAGGAAAAAGAAAACCGTTTGAAGGTAATACATCTACTGTATGCATCTTCCTTTCTACTTTTTTTTTTTTCTAACATCAGTCTTAGGGCAACTGACCAGCAGTCCTTTGATGTGTTTTTATGCAAACACCATAATTGCACCCATAATGAAGCATAATTGAAAGGCAGATGGTAACACTTAAAAGGGAGGTTTTTATACAGCTGCGATTTTAGAGGTTCAGTGTCTAGTCAAAGTAAACACAGCATGTTCTCTTGTCAGTACTGTATGAACAGCCCACAGGAGGAGAGGAATGTAAGCTCATACAGTGCTGCTGAAATTCTTCTCCAAAAAAGGCATGGATGCCAAGTGGTCTTTCCTTTGCACTTTTCCTCTGCACCACATGGGTTCAGCCATCTAGGTAAACTTTCACACTCGGACGAGCAAAAAGTTCTGACTCACTGGCTGGGGCTAGGCTTAAGTAAGCATTTCTTGCAGAAAGGAAAGAGGTATCATGGGAATGTGCCCTGGCTCTGAATATAAGGATAACAGGATTCTTTTTTATGAGACAGTCCTGGCCAGTGAACACAAGCCTCGGTTCTATTTTGGTTAAGCAAGTAAAAATACTGTGGAAATATTCCAATCAATGACCTACATTTATTTTAGCTGCCTGAGGATGCTTTTTATGTCAACAGGCAACAATCGGCCTCATTCACAGGCAGTCTTTATACATAAATTTGGAATTCATCAGAATTTACTCAATGTATCAGACCATGCTTATACACAAATGATGAAGGTTAGTTTACCTTAGAAAGATTCAGCATATCTTTAAATAATAATAAGCATTATTATTGAGATTATTTATTGTTTTACAAAACATGATCAACAAAAAATGCTAATAGAATAATGTTATTAACAATAATTAACTAAATTTAAGTGTTTCCTTAAAGAGAAATAGGGGTGTGGCAGTATGCAGACTGATGGGCACACTGATTTAAAATGATTATGGTACACTCACCTGAACACGATGATAAGAGCCAAACTGGCACTGTCTAAGACCATAGCTATGCACATATTGGTGTACCAAGTTTGGTGACTGAAAGAGCATTTTTATAACCACATTAGCAATTATTTAGACTTCCATGCAAGGATTTCAATTTGAACTTTCAGATTTGCTTGAAGAAAGTCTCCTGAAAAGCCAACCTGTAATTGAACTTTTAATTCAGGTCTGTGTGTTTCCTTCCTGCATCAGATATAAAGAACCATCAGTTTCTAAGCATATGGAATGTGTTAGATTTCTAAACAGTCCTTTTAATGTATGGCCTTGGCCCTTGAGCTTTACCAGAACCTAAACACTGATTTAAACTGACACTATGAATAGCTGAACTCCGTCATTGTATTAATTAAAGTAACAAATACTTCACATCCTATTAACTGACTTTGTTTTAAAGGTCAGTTTCTGACACACAAAATTTCATCACTTGTATCAATTGTTAAAGTTGCTGAAATTATTCACTTTCAACCCAGTATCGCAACTGAGACACTGCACCACAACTGGAATGAGAAAGGTGTTGATCTGAGTACCAGGGCAAACATGTTAACATTTGAAAAAATAATAAATAAAAAACAAATTAAACCTGACTGATACTACTTTAACTTTTAAACCCTTGCATTTACATTCCTTCATCTCTTCAAATAAACATGAAGCATGCTACCCTACCCACAGTTATCTTCTAAGGCTTTTTCCAACTTTGGAATCATTAGAATTTTAATGTGACCACAAAGAGCTTTGGCTCAGAAGTTTCACTTTTCATACCTTAAGCCAGGGGCTCCTAGGCATGAGGACATTTTTTAACTTGTGCATTAGTCATTAGCCTTAGGCATACAATTTGTAGGGCGATAGACGAGGTACTAGAAAAACCATTCGCTCACAGAATTGGTGAAACAAGTCCTACTTTTGTTGTCCACAACTAAATAAAGAGTGTATTTTTTTAGTAACTACCAGAGTCACCATAATTGACAAAACACACCATTTCCATAACACAAGAGCCATGGAGGGCATCAACAGAAGCTCCTGTGTTTTCAATTACACATTGCAAACCACAGGCACTTTAGGCATAGGATGTGGCATGATGTCACCAACATTGGGCCAGGAAACAGTTTTTGTAGTCGTCACACATCATTTTGAATCAGGAATAGCCCATTACTTTTCCCTACACAAACAAATAAAAACTAGAAAAAATAACTAATCTCTGTCACGCAGAGACAGTTAGGACAGCCATTCCTTCTTCTGCTAAAAGGCTGGTTATAGTATAGACCTTCACTGATGAAAAGAACACACACTCAGCACACTTCAACATAATGCATTTGCAGGTTAACCAGTCAATATGTTAATGTATTCTGTACTGAACTGCTGTATAAGGAATGAAGAACACAACTTAGGCCTCAGACACATTAGAGTAAAAGAACTATGGCAACTCTGTTTAACTAGGTAAAAACAGAAGTTGGCAAGAGATTGCACTGAATTTTTGTCCTGTCTGGGACCAATTGCAAGTAATTGCAGTGACCAGCTGGTTGGTCAGAGCTCGAGCACATAGTACGCTCAACTTCTGGGTGACTGCTTTTGGTTGCAAAGCGATTGCACAGGTTGCCCCTGTGGGAGGTTAGCTGACTTGGTCTGATTCAGACTGACTGCAGTGACTTGTAAACAGATTGGCAAAAGCTTGCAGTTGATTGCCGTCTAATTTCTAAACACAGACAGACTGCCAAGATGTTGCAATCAGTCGGACTCAGTCTGCATCAATAAACGCAACTCGTCTGCTTCATCAAAAAAGGAAACACTGAAACCTGAGTTATTAAGGATTGTGGCAGGCAATTTACTGTAAATTGCACAAAATTTACCATTTACATCTTATTTTGCACCCGATATATGTGTGATAGCTGCCTGTAGGAGTGTTCATTTCTTTGGAAGGAGAGGGAGAGATGTGATCAGAAGGAAGGCGTAACTGGCGTGGCTGGATGGCTCAAAGCTGTGAGCGCAGTGCCAAAACTTTGTCTCTGCCCAGTCGCTCTTTACTTAGTCCTCATTCTGAACATTTAGAGTCGAGCCCCAAATATTCCTGCTCCACAGTAATCCTGGTATTTTAGTGAAACACAGCAGGACTGAAGGGAACTTAACGAAGCGTGGGAAGGAGAATCCTGATACAAGACGTGTACAAAAATACATCTTTTTTTCCTTTTTTTTTTTTTTACAGTGAGCAAAGCAGGTTCCAGCGTTTCAGGATTTGAGTCACATTTCTACACAGAGATCAGTACACAATGAAAACATCTATGCACGTCTGCACATTCATGTTTCTTTCTTTTACTTCCCTCGATAGGTGCTATTACATATTTCTGTCAAAATGCAGCTATTAATGGGACTGTGTTAGCGTGTTAAATTGTCTGAATGTTGCATTATGTTAAGTTTAGTCTTAGTTAAATTAATATGCGCAATATTCTCTGTCTCACACTTTACTCTTCAGACACTCATTATCAAATGTAATACAAATGATTTCACTTGCCAAGATTAAATCCCCTATTTGCTTGACCACGTAATTTGATCAGTTTTGCCACTTAAGTTCAATATTTAATATAACATAATGTTAAAGTGCAATAGCACAAAATGCTGTGAGTTTAAAGAAAGAATCAATATTACATTACAGCAAGTACCTACAAAAACAGTCTGCATTGGTGTCTGATTTTTTTTCCTGCGTTCTTGCAGAGTGTTGTCTGCAGCACATCACCCTTTCCATGTCTGTAAATCTCCATACCAGGAAGGAGGTATCCTGTTCCATTTACTTAGTTCAACAGCAGACTTTTGGATTTTAAGACTTAATAAACATGTGAATATGGCTGGGTTCTGTAAGGTGTTTTAGAGCATCACGGACCACAAGTTCCAAGTTCTGTGAATGGTATGGTTAGGCTACGGTTGATTTTTTTTTTCCCACTCAGGAGCTTGGCCGCTCCTTTCTATCGGCCCATCACAGCAGCTCCACCATCGGTTGCAAAGCCAAAAAAAAAAAAAGTACTTGTAATATTTCTTCAGAGATGCCCCCATAACTAGATGAGGTTTTTTTGGTTTCTATCCAGTATAAATGTATTAAAATTATGACTTTCCAGGGAAAAATCTGCAAGTTGGTCCCAATTTCTCACATCTGTGAATCTCCATACCAGGAAGGAGGCATCTCGTTCCATTTACTGAGTTCAACAGCAGACTTTTGGATTCTGAGAGTTGATAAACATATCAAAATGACTGGGGTCTGCAACGTGTTTTAGAACTTCACGGACTGCAGGTTCTAAGTTCTGTGAATGTTGCAGTGAATGGCAGTCAGGTTAGGGAGTGTGGCTGGTCCTTTTTATCGGCCCATCACAGCAGCTGCATCACTGGCTGCAAAGCCCAAAATAATGTGCTTTTAATATCTCTTTATTGACAGGCTTTCTAACTGCAGGATATAAGACAGCAGCCCTGGTGCATAACTCCAATTCAGTTTCACGCACTACGCATTTAGGACATGGCACAATAACAGCAATTTCATCAACACACACACGGCTCAGGATCTGACAGCAAATAATGTTTTGTGTTCTTCTACACATTGTACACATCAGCTGTTACACACAGATTTCAGGTTTATATGGAAGAACAGTCTGTAATAAAGCAAGTCTGTGAATAAAACCTGCATTCTAGCTGACTTCAGTTCTCAGGATGACACACAGTCCCCAGCAATTTCTAACTGAAGGGCTTACTCTTATATCATGAACATATTAATTCTTCCTCAGCCTCCTCTTACTTATCTAAACTGCCATACTGTTTTCAGAAGAAACACATGCACAAATCCTGCACCTACACTAAGTATGTTACTCGCTCCCTCATCTTTTGAGTCGCAAATTTGCTTCTCTTTCTCTACCCGGAAGCTGAATTGAAATATTCTTTGAAGACAAATAGCGAGCTGCTACCTAAGAGCATGCCTTGGCTTCTTCTCAGCTACGGATTTTATTTTAACAAGCTTCAGTGACTACTCATGTAAACTGAACCACTGGCTCATTAAATAACAAACATGGCAGTACTTTTGAATTTTGCTGTTTTAAAACCAGTTTTCTTAGTGTATCAATTACTTAAACTATCACTGTAAGCAGCTACAAGGGCGCTTGGAGAGAACACCCTTCACCAAGGCCAATGACTTATCCTGCAGTTTTATGACGTACAAATCAAAACGTAATGCCGTGTTTGATCGTTCACGCTCCACCTTTTCACCAGGCTTCCTGAAATTTGGCCTTTTCATTTTTTTATTTAATCTTGCAGACAACCTTGTTTTATACCTTGTATTATAGTTACAACTGGAAAAATCTGCAAGTTGGTAGAGTACATTTTACAGCCTCGGTATCTTTAACATTCTGACCAATATTACTGCAACGTAAATGAGTTCTGTGTATTTGAAGAATATGCAGCAATCTGAAAAGTACAGCCTTTTCAACCGCATCAATACAAGAGTCAACGCGCACAGTTTTTGTCAAAGACATTTTTGACATTTTGAAATGTCATTTCTTTTCTTGCGATCTTCATATTCTGCTGCATCTACACACAGCTGCGAGAGAAAAAAAGACAAAACGAAAAAGCAGACAACACAACACATATTTGGCTGGAAAGGAGGCACGAAACCAACCTTGTGGTGACATAGTGACAACGTTCTACGGCATGATTACAGCCTTGGTTTGCCAACAGGGTTTGTTAGTTTGTTAGACTGGAATTACAGGCAATAGAGAGCGCTATTATACAGTATATAAGGCATGGACAACCTTAGGTGGGGTTTCCTTTTTCTTCTCTATAAAATGCTGCCTGCTGACACGTCAGTGATGTCTGGGAAGGGGTTGATCCAGAGGTGCATGGTCCATGGGACAGTGGGACAGACTAAATCATTAGTCTAGCTAGCATTTACTTTCATAATTTTTTCTTGGGGGGGTGCGCAGATCAATAAAATCACCTAAGTGGTTATAATTTTCAATGCTCAAACTTGATAGCTTACACAGTAGCTGGTCCAAGAACACTGCAGAAACACTGTGCTAATAGGATGCTTGGCAGAGTAACAGTGGGCTGGTTATCTAAAACTGTGTGTTGTAGCAAATTATTCAGTCTTGGATTAGCAGTTAGTTGGTCAAAAGAGGCCCACACTCACACGAAAAGAACTACATGTTGAATCCAATGCTCCGTCCGAAGTTTCACACAGTCATTCAGACCTAAGTGAAAGGCTTCTTTCAGGCTGCGTAGACAGTGGAGGTCTACGCAGCCCCAATTTTTGTAACTTTCCAAAATGGACAAACCAAACAGCCACGTCTGTTGTTCACAGTGACTGGCCAGGTGCACACTGGTGAGAAATGGGCAGAACTCTGAATTCCTGCTCCTTCCACTTTTCCTTTTCAGTGCTGAATCACGCCGTTTGCATCTGTGCTAGAACCAACGGCGTCTGAACCAACACACAGACTAAGGGTCCTTTCAGTGGTGCCTTATTAACCACCATTTCTGTCTACTTGAACAGTAGTGACACCCTTTTCTTTTTGACCTGGTGAATGAGATGACCTTGTTCTAATGAAGCATACTTAGGCCCACATGGCAAACACACAACTACCAAGAATCCAGCAGTTTGCAAAATACTCATCAAGTTGATATTCAACGAAATAAGTGTTTCTCAAATCCTCTCCGATCAACTAATATAAGCCCAGAAATGGGTGACTACATATTAAACTTTGACATATAATAATTAATTGCCTCATGTAATTAGAATTACTGCATGCTTGTCTGATGTTCTTCAGATGCTTAAAAAAGGGGTAGTAATAAACCATTATCATTTACTGAATTGTTAGATCTTTATTTGTTTAATAGTGAAGTGATTTAAAGTAGAAAATTAAAAATGGCCCAATATGTAAAGTTTTGAAGATTCCATGTAATATTACTCATGGATTTCTAAAAGTTTGCATTTTCCATCTATCTCAAATTTAGCCAACATATTATCTAAGTTTAGTGATGGAGGGCTTTCACAAGAAAACATTATAGCCCTCATAAAGTTAATGTGGCTACTGTGTGGATGGCCCTGGCTTAGTCTAGAGCAGATGTCTAAACAAGCCTGCAGAGACTGAAAGCAGCTGCTGTGCCCTGATAGTCAATGCTCCCAGCAAGATATAGCATTTGAAAAGGAACAGATTTCCAGGCTTAACTAAAACACAAGCCCACAATCTTTGTGGCCACAACATCTCCATATGTTGTCTATAGCTTTTACGAGGTGCTATGTAACTATGGAAGAAGTCATGTTTAACTGAAATAATGTCAGGGTAATTTAGAGCAGTTTAACGACAGCAACGTGTAAGGAAGGGTCCCCCCCCAAAAAAGAAGTCAATAAAAATGTGCCCCCCCCCTCAAAAAAAAGAAGTCAATAAAAATGTGACACAGGTTGCTTCAGGGAGCATAGCGTTATACATTAGAATATAGGCTTTTTCAATATGTGGGCAGCTGTAAGAGCAGGTTGAGTTTGGCTCTGCTCCATGAAACTTAAGTTATAACAGGTTTACAAGCGCTTCTCTGTATCTCAATCAGATAATTGCTTGCTTGCAATTAAAAAAATCAAATCGGCTACTCATGGATTTCTGGTGCATCTAGGTTAAATCAATAACACTGTGATTTTTGTGGTCTAAATGCAGAATAAGGGAAAAAATAGTGAAATCATCAAAGACTCGCCCACAGTTGGTTAGTTATTTCTCGTCCTAACATTTACAGCCTGACATGTATATAAAAACGCAGTACTGAGCGCAGCCAAACAAATAAAAAACAGGATTGTGAGAAACCGCAGACGTTTCTTCTGTGTCAGGCAACATCATGTAATTTTACGCTCCAACATATGTCGCTAGACAGATCCACTTTGCCACACAGGGAGCCACAGGCATGCAACCTGCGTCTCATGTAAAGAAACATCATGTAACTGGAAATTACAGCTAGCAAATTACCAACACAACTCCGCAGTTGCACAATTGGCTTCACAACCCTAAGATGTGCAACTCACCCAGTAAAATATGATGTAACTACAGGCTGTATCAAAGAATAGTAGCCATATTTGCCTGTATCTAAACAATAGGAGAGAGTAGAAGTTTTTTTTTTTTTTTAAAGAAAACGTTTCTTACCTTTAGGAATAGGTACAGGAGCTCCAGGGTCACCACTGGAGAAGACAGAAGTTACAAACTTGACCAAGCATAAAAATATTAAACAAAACTTGAGGTATTCCATTTCTACTATAATGCGTGCTCCAGGTCAGAGAGCCGAGTGACCGTCGGGGATATTAACTCCCAACCCGGCAGCAGTGGTCAAGACCAGCCCAGGAGGGTCGTACTGTAGGTTCTCGCGATAATAAAATTAATAAGGGGGGGGTTAAAAAAAAACGACGAATAGTGTGTTATCTGCACGAGAGCTTGTAACTATTCCTTTAACTCAAGGGAACTGTTGTGTAAGTGCTACAATTCAGGGAAATTAAAGAGCAATAGGCGTGGTTGCTTAATTGCAGCTGCAGCTTGAGTTCCCGGTAAAGTCTATGGAAGGAGACAGTGCAGAGGGAAAGCTAGCCGTATTCATTCGCCTCTGGCACAGGGACGTCCTACGCGAAAAGTGTGAGTAACTACAGCTGTATTTGAACCCATCAGCCCCTGACTGTTGGATATCCCTCCTCTGGTCCCCTCCCCCTGAGCACACAGCATCTGGCTGACCAACACTGCTCCCCTTCTGCAGTGCAGTTCAAACATTTCATCAGTGGAAGCCGTGGAATAACCCGACAAAAACACATGAAAGTAACATAAAATTGCTAAATTAATCAAGACCCAGAATTTACTCAGCACCTTTTTTTAAATTCACATTTCTTCTTGTCATATGCAAAAACTTCCCAAAACTTACTCAAGTACCTTAATTGCTTACATGCACACAGTCCTGCAGCCAGCCTCTATTTTTTTCTTTTTCTTTTATAGAGGTGACCAAGCTGAGATCATTAACAACATCCGAGTGGCACAGACACTAATGTCTTGCTCGTTTTTTTTCTTTTGCGGTAAATACTCCGTTTTTTGGTGACCTAATTTTATCATTTGGCTTTGCCGATATGAATATATAATAAGCTTATATATAGATAGAGTGACCGACTGACTGATCTGGAACAGTTGTTAAAGTTACTATGTTTAAATTGTTGATAAAGCTTAGATGATAATTACTATTTCGTTAAGTGGTTACACTGTTAACCACTGTAGAGAGAAAAAAATGCTGCTAAATAGAGATTAACAGTAGTTACTGGATTTATTTGGATTTTTTATGGATACAAGAACAGCTCACGAGTGGCCTTTACCGCTGTTTTTTTTTGTTTTTGTTTTTATATTTTTACTGATTGATCTATCACTTTATTGTTACAGCATAAGTTCAAGTATATTTGTCACATAGACAACTATACAATTAAAATATGCTTATGTACCAGTAGCTGAGTAGTTGAGTAGCTTTCTGTCTTTCTGTCTTGGCAGACAACAGAATCTGCATCTATCTGATGGCAGCACTGACAACAGTGTGTTCTTGGGGTGGCTGGAATCCCCTGAGATCCTTCCTGGCTCAAGATCTGCATCATTTGATGCATATGTACTCTCAGCTGAGTGGACCATTCTCCTAAGGGCCAAGTGGTCCCATCCCATGCAGCTTCCCATCCAGGTGATGATACACAGTGGAGAATCCTATGACATCACTGAGCTGATGACAGTATATAAAACAGTCAGCTAATGCTGCAGATCTTAGAGCTGCTGTACATGTTTAACAAGAAGAAATGAATCAGAAAACAGAAATCAGATGATAAATCTCGCTTTCATTTACTGTCACATCATATCTGTTTCCTTGTGTTTTAGCAGAAATTGAAAATAATGCTTTCTCTGATTTGTGACCACCGTTCTTTATTAAGAGTAACAGACTTGCCCCCCCCCCAGCTCAAAGCCTTCCTTCCTGGTAAACAGTTTGAGCGGCTGTCGTAATGACTGCCAGAAGATTGTTTCGCTCAATGACATCACCAGGATCATGGTTTTAAATTTAGAGCAAGAACTTTTATTGCTTCTTTCCAGTCAGGCTCTGATAAACCTATAAAATGTAGAACCAATGCCAGAAAATTCACATTGGATTCTTGACTTTGAGTTTAGCTTTATATCTTTTTGGTAAGTAAGCGTGCAGCTGACACTATAGTAAGCACGTTTGTGGAAATTAGTGTGTCACGAGAAAATTACCCCTTCAAATCTTGCTGTCTCTCAAATAGAAACACTCTCAGCAACAAAGGTCCCTTTTACTTGGAAACTCAGACTAACACAGACAGAAGTTGTAACAGCACAAAACCTTTGCTTTAGCACTTTTGCTGAAGTATCAGTCCTATTATTCACAGCCAAAAAGGAGGATTAAAGAATGTGCAATTCAACGGCTCAGCCCCAAACATATAAAAAGGATTCTTGCCCTGTGGGTTTGTGAGGGAACTCTCTGCAGCTGGAAAATAAAAGTGTTTGTGGTACAGAACCTAAAGTTGCATTTTGGCAGCTTGTGATGGGGATATGTTACAACCATTGCTTCAGTTCACTGGCTCAAATCCAAATACCCATGACATATTTGGAAAAGCCAATGTAATGTTCTTTGGATTTGATTACACCCTGAGAAAACGTCCAAAAGTCATACAACACATTAATATTTCATCAGAGGCAGTTATGGGAGATATGAGATACATACATAGACCTACAAGAAACAGGAGGCCATCTATATAGATTTCTCTGTCAAGGTCAGTATTTGCAGATTGAAGTAATGACATGTCAAGAGCCCATGGTGGTGGCAGTACCACTGTTGACAAGTTTAAATATTGGGAATATGGTGTAGGTGAGAAAATTGCATTTAATTACGCAAATGTGGGCAAATGCCAAGTACAGAAACTGGGAGATGGCTCATGTGAGTGGGGTGATGCCTGAATAGAAAGCCATTAGCTCACCAGTGCAACATGGCACACCTGCACCTCATTATCCCCACTCTATCTGCCTGCATATCTGGGGATACTAGCAGAGTTTGGATGGCAACGCAGATAAATACAGCTGTTTATCAAACTTTAAAGGGAGTGCAGACTGTCGGAAACTTTCTTACAGTGCAGGTGGGGTGTTCTTAAGTCTGCCTTTTAATTTAAGCTTATTTCTGTGCAAAATAAAAACACACACGCCTCCAGCCTTCACTGTCACTTGCGTGAGTGAAAGACTAAATAGTGTTGTCGCTTCTTGACGACAGCAGACCTATTTTTTGACGGTGTTGTGGAGGTAGTGTGTTTATGAGTGCTGTTTAAATTTAATCAAACTGCAAGAAGAAACAAGTGATTCATTAGGGAGGGAGGCCTCAAAGGAGATGCCCAATATTGAACATAAAACAAGAAAAATTACTTAAAAAGATGAGAGAAACATGGAAAAGTGAAGACAAAATTGTTCATTAATTTGTGACTATCATGACTAATAGTGGGCAGAAAATGAAAAGAATATTGCATTGCCCCTTTCATTTATGCTTGTGCACTAGCAAAAATATAAGCCAAAATGGGATATCTGTCAGTGGTCTTTGGACTTTGTTTTACTTTCTGCTCCATTTTTTGACACAACCCTCTTTTGGTGGTATGGTTTTGCAATTGCACTGGTGAGTCATGTATTCTAGAAACTTTTCCCCTAAACCATTCATGAGAACCCACAACTGCACTGTGATTGTGAAAGAATGGGTTTTTATTTTTATCCCAATGCTTTGATCACTCCACTGAAAGTTTAATTACTAGTCCAGATCAATGGAAAGCGTAAACTCATTTTTCTTTCTTCAGCTCATCTTCCTGAGTACCCATCATTACGTCATCTCCCGGTTCCTGTGGTCACATTTATGGGACTTCAGGGCTACCAATATCCCACGGTGTGGTTTAGGGATTCCTTGAAGGAAGTGCTAGAAGGTAACACTGCATTTAATCTAAGACCAAATACCTATAAATAGCACAGGATGTGCATTTGTTATTGTCACAGAGTCTAGCTACACAGAGGAAAAGGGGTAGATATGGATTAATTCACTCTTATCATGGGTGGTCTTTTGTGTATTATCTCAGAAATCAGGCCACAGCTTACTGTATGTGTGAGTTTCAGTCTTAGGAATTTGCATTTCTGCTGGACAGGCTGGTGTTTTGGGGCAGTGCTCCTTTAAAATTACATATAATAAGCTATTTTTTTCCAGCCTTTCATTCGAATGTCATCATTAGGGGGCGATGTTAGAACCACAAGGCCTCAAAATGTGCACCAGAAGTGGGTTAAGGAAAAGAGGATTCAACCTTGCAGTAAACCTGCCCTTCCACTGCCACATCATCACTTTAAAAATAAGTGCATACTCTACTAATTTTCTTTTCCAAATGCAGTTTGGAGGAAAAGTAATTGTTGCCTTGATTCCACTTACTGACAACAGTTGGTTTAATCCAACTCACACGTGACATGTATATCTCTGTGGTCATAGGGAGACGCTTCGATGTGTGGTTAGGTTCACAATTTGTGTAAAGTGTAGATTAGGATTTCAGTAGTATTTCCAACAGTTTTCTTCATCATCAACTTCATAACCACAACTTCATATTTTTACAAAATATTAGAAAACCCTGTTTTCAAAAAAAGTTGTGATAATGTGCAAAATGTTAGTGACAACAAAAACACCTATTTTTGATTAAAAATGGAATGTACTAAAAAGACAATACGTACATTATTAGAACTTAGAAATTTGATTTTTGAATTTGATGCCAACATATTTTAAAAAAATATGGGCCTGGGGAATGTTTACTACTGTGTTGTCTTTCTTTTAACAACACTGTAACTTTTTGAATCTTGTAGAAATCAGTTGCTTTACCTTTAAAATGTTTTTAAACCAAAAATATTTTTCAAATTATTACTCCATATAACATTTCAAGTACTCAACAATAAATGGCCTCATTTGTCATAACATGATTTTAATTCAATTCAGTTCAATTTTATTTATATAGTGCCAAATCACAACAAATAGGCATCTGAAGGAGTTTATATTGTAAGTTTAAGACCGCACAGTGATTAGAGGGAAAATGACCCCCTATGAGCAAGCACTTGTCAACAGTGAGAAGGAAAAACTCTCTTTTAACAGGAAGAAACCTTTGGCAGAACCAGACTCAGGGAGGGGCATCATCTGCCATGACCAGTTGGGAGTGAGGGGAGGGAGACAGGACAAAAGACATCCTGTGGAAGAGAGCCAGAGATTAATAATAACTAATAATTAAATGCAGAGTGGTGTATAAATAGAGGGGAAAGAGGGAACCCCCCAGCATGAATGTTTCAGGGTCACCTGATCCAGCCCTAACTATAAACTTGATCAAAAAGGAAAGTTTTAAGCTTAATCTTAAAAGTAGTATTTGTGAATCCAAACTGGGGGCTGGTTCCACAGAAGAGGGGCCTGAAAGCTGAAGGCTCTGCTTTTGACTTGATTTTAAAATGGTCCAAATGTATTTGATGTAATTAGGAAGGCCTTTTTTTTTTAACAATTGTTAAGTATGTTAAGTGGGAGCATGTGTTAGCCAAAAACCTGTATATATCAATAAGAACTAATGGTGCTTTTACAGATGTGTACATTAACAAAACATGTGCACTGCACAAATTCACCCCATACCATCACTTATGTTGGCTTTGACCTTTGCACTGATCATAAGCTAGATGGTCCTGATCTTCTCAAGCCAAGAGGGCTTCCAAATTTCTGTTTGTGAAACCACGGGACTGTTAATGTTTTGTTTTAGTCCATCTTAAATTGGTTCTGGCCCACAGAAGGTAGCTGTCTTTCTGGAAACTTACTTATGAAGCTTAGACGCAAGTTCAGTTAGGACGATCTGCAATCCGCCTGCTTTCCTCGGTGTTTGGTTGCTAGTCTTTTCTTACATCACTTCCACTTTCCCACACTGTCAAACTCAACACTAACATCGCTTCTAGTCCAGTCATCTTTCTGCCAGCTTTTTTTGAGCCATTTAGTCTCCATTCTGTGTACTTTAAATATTAGCGCTCATCTCCATGTGGTTCTGTCCTAATTCCTATCACTGCTGGGATTCTGTTCTGCTACAATGGGCTATCAGAGTCTAATCACTAAATAGCTAATTTTATATATCCATAGTCAATAAATTATGTTCAATTCCTCCAAATGATCTCTCCTCATTGAACTATTTATTTTTTCCATTTAAGATGCATTTGTGGATGCTGCAAAAAGTCTTCACTTAGGGGTGATCCTCTCCCCATCTTTATTTCCGAAAGTGTCTCTGGGATGCTTTTTTGTACACACTTGCCTCAAAATTTTGGAATCTGGCATCAAAATTCAAAGTAAGTATATATTTACACAAATATATGTAACATTTGGATAGAGTAGTGGCAACATTACCATCCCCTGACCTATTGTTCCAAAGATGGTAAAGTCCAAATGCTCCCAGTGATGTTAGGAGCATCCAAAGATCCATCAAGTGTGTACTTTTAGCTTCAAAGGAATAATAGCACAAGAGCAGACCAACCCAGAGCTGAAACTAATCCACCTCACCAGGAGGACATTGGGATGTTATTCTGACTGGATAAGTATGGCTTAATGGTTGCAAAGAGAGGGAAGGTAATCCAGACTGAAGGGGTGGAGCTACCAGAAGGAGGAATAACAGATATATAGGACCTGTTATTCCACAGGCCAATTCAATTCAATTCAATTCAATTCAATTCAATTCAATTCAATTCAATTCAATTTAATTTATATAGCGCCAAGTCACAACAAACAGTCGCCTCAAGGCGCTTTGTATTGTGGGTAAAGACCTTACAATGACACAGAGAAAACCCAACAGTCAAAACGACCCCCTATGAGCAAGCACTTGGCGACGGTGGGAAGGAAAACCTCCCTTTTAACAGGAAGAAACTGCCAGCAGAACCAGGCTCAGGGAGGGGCAGTCATCTGCTGCCACCGGTTGGGGCTGAGGGGAAAGAGACAGGACAAAAGACATGCTGTGGAAGAGAGCCAGAGATTAATAATAATGATTAAATACAGAGTGAAGTATAAACAAGTAAATAAAGGTGAATGAGAAGAAACAGTGCATTATGGACCCCCCCCCCTCAGCAGCCTAGGCCTATAGCAGCATAACTAAGGGGTGGTTCAGGGTCATCTGATCCAGCCCTAACTATAAGCTTGATCAAAAAGGAAAGTTTTAAGCCTAACCTTAAAAATAGAGAGGGTGTCTGTGTCCCGAATCCAAGCTGGGAGCTGGTTCCACAGAAGAGGGGCCTGAAAGCTGAAGGCTCTGCCTCCCATTCTACTTTTAAGTATCCTAGGAACCACAAGTAAGCCAGCAGTCTGAGAACGAAGTGCTCTATTGGGGTGATATGGTACTATAAGGTCTTTGAGATAAGATGGGGCCTGATTATTCAAGACCTTGTATGTTAGGAGAAGGATTTTAAATTCTACTCTAGATTTAACAGGGAGCCAATGAAGAGAAGCCAATATGGGAGAAATATGCTCTCTCTTTCTAGTCCCTGTCAGTACTCTAGCTGCAGCATTTTGGATCAGCTGAAGGCTTTTCAGGGAGCTTTTAGGACAGCCTGATAATAATGAATTACAGTAGTCCAGCCTAGAAGTAATAAATGCATGGATTCGTTTTTCAGCATCAGTCTGAGAAAGGATGTTTCTAATTTTATAAATATTGCACAAATGTAAAAAAGCCATCCTACATATTTGTTTAATATGTGCATTGAAGGACATATCCTGGTCAAAAATGACTCCAAGATTTCTCACAGTGTTACTGGAGGCCAAAGTAATGCCATCCAGAGTAAGTATCTGGTTTGACACCATGTTTCTAAGATTTGTGGGGCCGAGTACAAGAACTTCAGTTTTATCTGAATTTAGAAACAGGAAATTAGAGGTCATCCAGGCCTTTATGTCTTTAAGACATTCCTGCAGTTTAACTAATTGATGTGTATCATCTGGCTTCATGGATAGATAAAGCTGAGTATCATCTGAATAACAATGAAAATTGATGCAATGCTTTCTAATAATACTGCCTAAGAGAAGTGTGTACAATGTAAATAAAATTGGACTTAGCACAGAACCCTGTGGAACTCCATAATTAACCTTAGTGTGTAAAGATGACTCCCCATTTACATGAACAAATTGGAGTCTATTAGATATATATGATTCAAACCACTGCAGTGCAGTACCTTTAATACCTATGGCATGCTCTAATCTCTGTAATGTTATGTCAACAGTATCAAAAGCTGCACTGAGGTCCAACAGGACAAGCACAGAGATGAGTCCACTGTCAGAGGATGTAAGAAGATCATTTGTAACCTTCACTAATGCTGTTTCTGTACTGTGGTGAATTCTGAAACCTGACTGAAGCTCTTCAAATAAGGCCAGTGGCAAAGATGTACAAAGGTGAACCACAGCCAAATACCTCCAGAAGGTAAGACAGGTGCTGGGAAGCCAGCTGAACGTTTAAAAATATGATCCAAGCCATCAATGCATACACCCTGCTGGTCATCGGATACCCAGCTGGAATAATAAGCTAGCTATAGGAGGAAATATAGGAGGCTATAGAAGGAACAAAGGCCACTAATGTCAAACTCCTCACAATGCACTGAGGTCTCCACCTTAAGTCTGGCAGCTCGATGCTCTATGAACAACGAAAAGCGGGAGGGCAAGGATTAATGAGTGTCAGAGCCACAATCCAGGATGAAACACTGAGCATCTTTGAATACATCAGGAAGATGCCCCACCCCCAGGATGAGCTGCTCCAAGAATGCCTCGGGCAGGAAGACAGACGGTGGTGAGGAACGGGAAGAGGAACTATCATGGACGACCAAGCCCCTGCATGGGATGTACCATCAACAGACAGAGGAACTGTCTGACATAAAAAACAAACTACCAGTGGCTAGAAAAGGCCAACTTAAAGGATAGCTCATAGGCTCTGATCATGACAGCACAAGAACAGGCCCTAAGCACCAGATCCATAGAGGCAGTAGACTACCACAGCCTACAGGACCCAAGTTGTAGACTGTGCAAAGGTGCCCCTTAAACTATTTAACACATAATAGCAGAATTTATGATGCAAGCTAGGACCACGTACACTGAGAGGCATGAACATGTGTGCCACATATGGAGTAGAAGTCCTTAAGTCCCTGTGGAAGACACCACCAAAGGTGGCTGAGAACAACATGATTAAGGTCCTGTGGGACTTTGAGTTCCAGGCAGACAAACAGCTGCTGGCCAACCAACCAGACACAATGATTGGTGACAAAGGGCAAAAGACCACAGTTGTGATAAATGTGGCAATCCCAGTGGACAGCAAGACGAAGAAGCACAAGAAGATAGAGCAGTACTACTGAAGGAACAACTGGAGCAAATGTGGAAGGTAACATCCAAACTGGTCCCAGTGGTAATACAGAACTCTCAAGCTTGGGGAACACATACCACCCTCCACCCCAACTCACCATGTGTGCATTACTATTATTTTTTTAATAATGATAAGGCAAGCATATTTTAGTGCCAGTCTAAAAACAAAAATCTATTTAAAACACAAACTTGTGTTTCTTTTTTGACTTGTGTATTCCAAGTTTATTTTTCACTTACATAGCTTCTAAATGTTTTGTAAGCAAGCTTGTACTAATACATTTAAGTTTTTCATGGGCATGGACAGTCTTAACTGTTTCCAGTCCCAGATTTGTTATATCAGTGTAAAAGCATGTAAAAAAAACAGCCATCCCCCATTTTATATTTTACATCTGCACTTCCACCCCCTGTGGGTGTATGGTGTTTTCTTAGGCTCCGTTTGCACAGATGTTGCTTCAGCCATTTGTTTATCATGCTGGTTTTAGAAACACAGATACCAGAAATTCCAGTGACTGTATACTGTTGGAAGACAGTTGTAATCCCTCTAACACAGAGCAAACTGCATTCCATTTAATTCTAAGTCCAGAGCAACAAAGTAATAAGATACGTTTTCCAGTCCATATTGGTCTTTACAGATTTATCACAATCCTAACAGGATATGTTTACCACACATATGGCAAATGGTCCTATTCAGTGTTTTCGGTGTAACTTAAAATAAATTCTGGCATCTTTCAACATTATTGAAAATTGGTTGAGTGATTACACCAAGCAGTTCAGCTAATAGAAAATTATCAGCCAAAGGTCGTGAACCTGTCACTACTGTGTACAAGGCATTGCTTGCAAGTTACTAGGGCTGAAGAGTATATTGATTTCAGATCAAAATTGCAATTTCTAATGATTGGAATCACAGAGGCTGCAAATACACAATTATTATTAATAATTAAATAATATTATTATTACTTCATCCAACTTAATACAGTTATATTTTGTGATGATTAGCATGTTTGATCTGAGTTATATGCAAATAAAAAAAATGTTTTATTACTGTGTGAATATTGAGCTACAGCTTGACTTCAAATGCCTTTTTATATTGTAAATCACATAAAAGTCGATCTATCTGTTGGAAAAAATTACAATGAGGAATGATATATGACTGATTCAGCCCAGCTACTCGCTCCATCTGACACATCTGCTTCATCCACTGAGTCGTAGTATATTAAATATGTTCATCTCCCAGATGTAAATTTTTTGTGTAACCAATTGTGTCATTTTTAAGTATGTGTATCACAAATTATTACACAACTATTGAAAGCAAATGTGCTTAATTATAAGGGAAGTCTACAAAACGGGTTGTTGCACAAAACACTGTTGCTGTAAAAAAAAAAAAGTTTTTCTCAGTCTGGGACATATCAGCCATGAAAATCACTCCACTGACGTCAGTTAGATCACTTCTGTGTGGTCTAAGTATTAAATTCATAACAAATGTGGAGTGTCTCTTGGAAACATCATAGCTTACAGCAGAACTTCAGTAAATTCAGAAATGTGCGTTCTTTTACAGTATATGTCTAAGGAAGGTCATTTTTATGGAAGTCTTCTAATTTCTTGCAAAAATTAATTTTCAGAATAAAAGTCTTTTCTACACAGAACTGGTATTTAAGGTTCTGGTGATGTTGATTGAATTGTGGGGTCACTAGGAGTTCAAAGGGGACAGTTTAACACCTGGTGGTGAGGTTTGCAACAAGTTTTATGTGTTACCATTTTTATGGCATCTGCACTGTGCTACATTGTTAATCTCAGAAAACAGTTTATCTTTTTTCATGGTTGAAAAATATAATTTTAATAAAAAAATTACAGTTATCACAAAATGAGAACCTCATTAGCTATGTTAGTGAGGCTATTTACAGTTGTGTGAAAAAGAAAAGTTTTAAGAAAACGCCCTACAGTCCTGGGAAAAACTAAGTACACCCTCACTACTTCCATAGGAATTAAGAGGGTAAGTAGCACCCAGGTGCTGCTAATCAAATGCAATTGATAATTGATGATCAGCAAGTGTGAGCACCTCTATAAAAGCAGAAGTTTTGTCAGTTTGCAGGTCTGGAGCATTCAGGTGTATGTTAACACAATGTCACAATCTTCCCATGAGTGGACGTCCCAGCAAATGCAGTGCAAGGTCAGTGTACTGTGTAATGCTGACAGATAGTGCAAAAAACCCCTAGAGCTACATTTCAGATTCTACAGGCCTCAGTTATGCTGAAGTTCATGATCATGCGATTAAAAAAAAAAAGACTGACTAAGTGTGGCTTGTTTGGAAAGGTTGCCAGGAGAAAGCCTTTTCTCTAAAAAGTATGGCAACACGGCTTAGGTTTGGGAAGTTGTATCTGAACAAACCACAAGACTTCTGGTACAATGTCCTTTGGACTGACAAGACCAAAGTGGAGATATTTGGCCATAATGCACAGTGCCACATTTTATGAAAACCAAACGCAGCATATCACCATGAATACATCATGCTAACTGTCAAACACAGTAGTGGAGGAGTGATGATTTGGACTTGTTTTGCAGCCACAGGACCTCAGCACCTTAAAGTCATTGGGCTGGCCATGAAGTCCTCTGTATACCAAAGTATTATGTGAGCCCATCTGTCCGACAGCTAAGGCTTGGCCAAACTTAAGTCATGCAACAAGACAACAAGACAATTATCCCAAGTACAGCAGGAACGCTTTAATGGCTGAAAACTTACATTTTCACAGGACTGCAGTGTCCTGTGAAAACTTGCTTTTTCAGATGATTGTACTCAGCCACAGTGCCTCTGTACTGTAGTGATTAACACATTTGCCTAATGAGTGAAGGATCAGTGGTGCAGTCACCGGAGGAGACACAAATCTTTTGGGGGTTGCACTGAGAAGCTTGTCCAGTGTAAAAAAATAAAAATCTCCCAAATCAAATATGCAGAACTACCTGCTGTGGTAATCTCTTGTTAATGAGCGAGCAGCTGAAAGTAATCACTGTATATATACTGTATAAATATTTGAGCTGAATGCTAATGTGAGCATGCTAACATACAAAGACTAAACTAACATGCTGCTGTTCACAAAGTGTGGATCATGTTCATCAATAGATTTTCCACATTAATGGTGTTAGATCTTTACTTGTTTACACGGAACCACACCAAGCCGCTATCTTGCTGCCCTACTGTGCTATTTTTAACATTTTGAGTTTAACTACGGCCACCGCAGATGCTTTGTTGTTGTTATTATACAACTTGCTAATCTGCTTGGACATCCACAGAGAGCCTTGCATACACAGAATTTATCGTACTTGGACCCTACAAGAGCTTAGTTTACTTGCACATTCAGAAACTATAATGCGGTCATATCACAAGCATCACCAGTCCACAGCAAACTGACCATCCATCAACCTCAGTACTACTGCAAACATAACCACTCTCATCCCTATAGCAAACTCATAAGAATGGCTTTATTTAATGATCACAAAAAAGGAAAAAAAAAATGACAAAGTGTTGTTCGTAATCCCGCCTTCCCTCCTCCATGGGCGCTCCTGCACACTTTTTTCCAACCGCAGCTCAATTATCTGTACCACTCAGAGAAGTAGGACATCGTGTATTCTGGAAAATCTTGCCATGTAGTGTGTAAAAACCATCACCACCACAGCTGAAACTTAATATTTGCCCTGAGTCACGCATATTCTTAAGTAAAATACAGGTCAAAGCTTAAATTTAAGAGAAATGTGCCCTTAAATGTTTGGATCATAAGGAAGATCGCTTAACATAACAGAGAATTGATGATATCCATGAACACCAGGTTCATCAAAAGATAGTTCCACAACAGAGAATTTTTCTATTGAATAAATGTCATAATAAAAAAGGCACTGCTGTTCAGCAAAGGTTTGAGCAAAACTACAAAACGGTAAAGCTTTAAGCATGCCCTTCTATTCTAACCCTATAGTTTTCTAAGCCCCATAAGCCTCCTATCATTGATTTTTAAAAAGAAAAAGCTTAACAAAGTTGTTATCAATGAGCATTCTTTGGACTTTGGACTCATTTCCCGCTTCACAATATCCTTTATAACTGTTTGATGTGGTTCAACGTTGTTGGTTATTCTGCACCTCAGATCAGATTTTTCCACTAAAATTGTAACATTCAGATTTAACAACGACACTTTAAGAAAAGTGCTGAAAGACAAGGTGACGGTGCTTAACAAGCAGACACAGTGCTTTTACATAATCATTTGCAAGGTCTGATCATTGTTACAAAATCTATTGAAATGAATATAACCAAGAACCTCTCTTACTGTAGGCACTGCAGTTTTTTTAAAGTTCACTATTAATGGTTTTTAAAACTCAATTTCTACTCAGTATTTAAATCAAAAGAACTTCACACCACAATTTTTTTTTATTTTATTGAAGTGTTTCCATGGACTATTTGCACAATTTAAGCTTACCTCATTTCCATTCATTGCGTGACTAAACAGTTTATCAGTTCACCGTATTAATGCAAAAGTAGAAGAATAAGGATTTGAACTGTTTCTGTTATACAACTGACTGAAAATAGCAAAGTTCCCTTTGTATCACATTCTGATGACTGAATTTTTTTACTTTTAAACACAATCAAAGAGCCTTCTGAGAAACTAGCACCAACATCTTTTACTATTATTATTCTAAGAAAAAAAAAAGATAGGCAATGCTAGTGGCAAGAATGTGACTGGAATTTATTTTGACTGAGTACTTTCGCAACAAACTGTATGCAAAGAAAAAAAAACAGATGTCAGAAAAAAATAACAAAAAACATCCATCTTAAGCTCTTATTTATATTTTGACTTAAAATCAAGGTTTTAAAAAAAGTATGTTTATACAGAGAGAAATAAATCCACTTATGGCTATTCTAAAAACAAGTGTCAATACACTGAAGGCAGAATAAAAGACTGCTGACACAAGAAAAGGTAAGTCTGCACTGGCAACATTATCTCTCCCAGCTGGCGGTATATAGTACTTTTACAAAAATAAAAGCTTGTAAAGTTTTTAGATTCCATGTGTAAAAAATGGCTTCAGATGGAGGATGATTTTTCAGGTTTGTAGAGTCATAGATTACACAGTCATAGTGATTTTTTTTTTATCATGATCATGAAGAATGCTAACTGGCCTTAATATCACAAAATAACACCTTTGGCTACAATACTTTATACCACCCCTAATCACACTGATTGCCATATTTATGAAATATCATAATTTTACATTTAAGCACGGTGAAAGAGTACCAGTGGCCATTTGCTGTAAAATATTATTCTACTGTACTGGAAATGACAATACTTTGACATGTATAAAACTGTCAAGTACAGTATACAATGTAAATCAAAAAATTAAATTAAAAAAATCAATTTGATATGCAAGAAAGTGGATGCAATATATGAATATTGATATCATATAATGTACAAAATGGTGTTAAAAAAACAAACAACAACAACAAAAGCTTTATGTTCATAGTATCAGGTGCAGGTGAGTAATTTCCAGAGCCAGTAGTGACCAACAGTATAATACAGTAGTAGCATGCATTTCAACCTGAGTTTATCAAAAAATATACAGTGTCATCAGATACTAATAACATTAGCAAGTATTTACTGTAGATCATTCATGTGGGCTGATTATTCTTAAATGAATATCTAGCTCCCTCTTGTGGGTAAAATCAGGACAGTATGTCAAGCTAATAGCACGTCCTTTCTACTTCCCACCCCACTCCCACCCATTCTTAAAAGGAAAACATACATTGAAAAAAAAAACACATAATTATTGTGGGAAAACAAGCAAACAAACAAAAAACTGTCATATGGTATGATAATTTATGTTCACAGACAAGTACAATCATAGCTCACACAAACACTGGTAAAAAGCTGCACACCAAAAAAAAAAAAAAATAGTGATAACTAAGGGCACTGGATATTAGAACTACAGACAACCAAATTAAACGAGTCCCTTAGTTCTCACAAGATATAGATGCAAGCAGAGTAGATTAGGTAAATTAGCATCTTCACTTGTAATATGATCAAATCACATATGAGGACGTCATCCTAACCATAATGACACCAAACTGTTTTTTCTTTCCTACAAACTGTGTAACAGCACTCTACTGTGTTTCCTTTTCATTTACTTGTATATGATTGCATCTATCTGCTAAAATTTGTTTTGTAGTAGTAGCTAAGGGTTTTGGGCCCAGATAGAATCAATGAGTAGAATGTAAAACACATAGTAAAAATAATTTTAAAAAAGTAAATAAATAAAATAGTAATAATAAAGAAATCCTTGTTAACATTGTCTAAACTAAAACTTAATTGTGCACTTCAGCCAAGTGGCACAATTTTTCAACAGACCTGAGCAGCTAAGCCTAAAACAAACCTTCTATTTCACTGTTCATGCAAAGTGTTAACATTGACGTACCCTTTGGTACTTACTTTAAACTATCTCTTTGAAGGTTGTTCAATGTTAGGGCATTTGGGGCTAATAGTCATGGCTTTGTGGCCTCGTTATTCCAGGAAAAGTTACATGGAAATTTGATTTGGCTCCTAGTTAGTTGTCTCAAAGAACATGAAATCCTGTGTGAAAGAAAGGGGAAAAGAAAGCATTAATAAAAAAGCCAAAAAATTTTTACGGTGATGTTGATCTAATGCTTAATCATCAGTTAAAATGCATTAGCCAAAGCATTTATGGATATGTACTGCCAATTTTACAGTAAAGTAAAAACATATTGCAAGAATTTAGCAAATTGTATTTTGTGCTTGTTGTGATTCAGGTGGTTTTAGACCACATTTCCCACTAGATGAGGGCTAAGTTACAAATTAAATAGTCGGTCGATGGATGATTCTCTGTGTAAGTAGCTACGCTGTGCTGACAGTTACTACTGATCTGCAGTGCAAGAAGTCTAAAACTGCTTTCTTTACAAAGCCTTTACATTACAGGTTAATATATCATGTAATTATTTTGATTAAAAGGTAAGTTAATGTTGGACTTACAATGAGAAAACATGCACCGATCATCACAGCCTTCATTCTCACATCCAAATCCATGGGAAACCGGATACCAAAATTGTCTGCATCTGTGAATGCTTCCCTAAGAAGCCCTGTCCACTGCTTACTGATTTTTCCAATCTTGCTGACTTCATCCATTGTCAAAATCTGAGGAAAGAGTTACATAAGAAGACAAATTACAGCCATGTGTTGCTTTAGGATAAAACTCAGTCCCCAAACTTGTTTGGTTTTATTGGAGGAAGATCACTGAACAGCTCATAATTCCATCTTTTTTGCTCGCTGCCACAGAAATCTAAGTTTTGTAATGACTTCAAAGCAGCTAGGGGATGGTAATATCATGCTTCAGTTACAGTTCCTCTGGCTTTGGCAAAAGGCCTGTATCACTGACCCAAATCCCCTTCACAGTTCAATCTAATAAACCTAGCTGAGCCATGGAACAATGCCTACACTATGCCATA
Source organism: Pterophyllum scalare (assembly GCA_024447675.2). Taxonomy (NCBI): domain Eukaryota; kingdom Metazoa; phylum Chordata; class Actinopteri; order Cichliformes; family Cichlidae; genus Pterophyllum; species Pterophyllum scalare. The sequence continues at coordinate 43,079 of JAMQGT020001316.1, read as the reverse complement.
CAAGAGCATGCCCTGTGCAGTGGCTTCATCCACACTACAGGCTTAAGTTATTGGAATCACATTTCTCACTTCAGAGCATGAGAAGGATTCCTTAAAGAAAAAGAAAAAAAAAACATGTCTAGCGGGTGAGAATGTAACCATGTCATGTTATGTTGTCACAAATTTCATGGGTAAACCCACCTCAAAATCAACATCTGGAAGGCAGCTCCATCCACAGAAAGGCCCATGAATCTTCAGTACAGGCTCGTTGTGTTCGTTAGCAACAATAAATTTGGGGGAGAAAGGATGCCATTGTTGTATCAAATAGCCCACTGTGTTGCCGGGGGGAGCCTGCACCTCCAGCTGAGTGAAGCATTATTTGAGGACAGAGCGTTATTTCTAGTCAGTTTTTACAAATACATGTAAAAGTCAAAGGCGGGGTACAGAGTGTAAACAATGAGGGATGCGGTGATCATTGAGAAAGATTGTAATTTCACAGACATGTTACTCTCACCTCTTGTAAACAACAAGGGAAGAAGCAAGACATGCACTTCAGTGGTCTGGTGATGGTGATGACTTCTTGTCCAAAATTGTCAAGGATGTGGATGGTGAAGGGGCGGAGGGGACCGCAACACTGTCGACTCAGGCAGTCGTTCTCCTCGACAGCGTAGTAGACATTCTGGCCCATGACATTACGAACTTCATACTTGTTATTGCTTTCAAAGCCAATGAGGGCTTAAAAATAACAAATAACAACAACAAAAAACACAATGAGCAACTGCTGCTAAACATGTCCGTTAAAATGTAAATCTAGTGAATTAGTTTGCATACTGTACCTTCAACAAGCTCAACTTTCTGTTTGATGAGTAGTTGATCCACCTAGAACATAAACTAGATTACTTTTCTCTGAAATTTAACACCTCAGAGGAGCAGTTGTAGTTGGTGAGATAGTGTTATATGTGTTGGCATAAACACAAATCACGTTGTATGCCCTGGACATCCAAAGCTGTAGCCTTAAATGTTTTAATGGATATCCCTGAATCTCAGAGAGAAATAATCAGTAGAATGGAAATGATAATAGCGCTGAATCTATCCATTACCCCGAAATATGATACCATTAATCAAAAATGGTCGTAGGGTATTTTGCTCTCCTCCCTGGGTCATTTAAGCAGCAGATAAGCTTCAAATCGCTTGGATATAGTCTTTATAGCCGTTACAGTCTTTTCATATAGTCTACTATAAATTCTACTTATATTCTATTTATTTAAGCGTTAGTTCATGTGCAATATTGCTTTTGGTTTATATGTGAAATATTGAGAGGCCTGGGCCTAAGAATTTCATTGCCAGTAGTGATGTCCCATTGTTACCTGTATATGGCAATAATAAACTAAACTAAACCATAAACTAAACTTAACATTTTGTGAGAGCGAGTTTGTTACTGTTGGCCTCCGGTGGTAGATAAGCTGGAACATAAGAACCTTCTTCTGCAACAAAAGAAAAGAGGATGAAGGCGATGTGGTGCAGGCGTGGCCAGAGTGTTGTCTTTTGTTGCTATAGCAATAGTGAAGCTGTAAGAGCCACTGCCTCATCAACTAACTTTTGCAAGCTGGCTAATTTAGACAAATTTTGTCACAGTTCAGAATTGCAACAATTTGAATGGAGTTCTAGAAACTGAATAAAGCATTGGGGAAATACAGTCTAAAATATTACTACCAATCCATGACGTTTCATCTCGCATCTTTTCCTATTAATGCTGACTTACCTGGACCTAAATCTGCAAAGACTGAAGGAAAAACTGCAGCATTAACTAAGCAGCAACTCTTGCCGACAGGTCTCATTCACAGGAGAGATTCTTACTTGTCATAGACCCAAAAGCAGAGGTGTTACTAATAACAACAAATGTAGCCATCATAATGTGACAGAGAAGCAGCTTGCATGACCATTCATTTAATTTTTCACACCCTCCTGCTATGACATGTCAGAATGCCTGTGTGAAGATCAGTGGCAATCACTGCATGTATGATTGGGAGTTACATCTGGTTGGTTAAACACGCTATTTAACTTAGAGGAAAGATTGCCATTATTGCACAGGGTTTTAATCAGCTTAGTGCCAGAGGATGAGTAAGCAGGGAATGCTTCCATAGTTTTCACTGCTTTGTGGTTTTCTGTTGTGTCAGGTGGCTATTTAATATTAGGAAGCAGAAGGAAGGTAATATGTCTCATTATGTCTGTCCTTGAGGATTAATTTAGACTTTCAGCTATGCAGATTGCTTGCTTAAGAGACACTCGTTTCACTTTACCTACCTGTGTCAGGTACTCTAATCCTGGGGGACAGCCTGGTATTCCCGGGCTGGGCACAGCATACATATTCATAATGTCCGGAGGGAGTTAGACCTGTTGATGAAGTGTTTAAAACTGAGAAATGGCGCCATCTTCTGTGTGTGTGTATATTTATATATATATATATTTAAACCACAGTCGTGAACAAATGCTGCTAAATCGAGGCAAGTGGACAACGTCCCGTCTATTTTCGACATTTATCTACTTTTTTCCAGTTGATAGAGCAGCCCGGGGCGCCATTGCGCTCTCTAAGCTCCAGTGTATGCTTTTGTTAACCAACAGCGATTCAGATATGATCCACAGCGTGGCGGAGCGGCTCAGCTCTACATGGTGGGCGACACAGATATTCTTGGTTGGTTCTGGAAGTGACGAGCTTCTGACGGGGAGACACCAGCTGGAGAAATCCTCTTAGTCCGTTTGTTTACACATAGACATCAGGCCTAAAGCCCGTATGAGCTGACCGCGTTCAGCGTGTAAGGTCGTGTCAGTGCAGATTTATGGCAATAAGATCATGTTAAACATGTTTACTATCCGTCAATGTTTCGTCAGCTGGTGAAGAGAGCAAGGTTTGATCTGCCTACTTTTGGATTCAAACAGAGCGACGGGTTACAGTCAACACCAAAGTCTCTCTACACACCCTCTGCAGTTCACAATAACCATAAGACATTAAGATATTACACGAGAAATAAAAAAATACTCACCGATTTTAACCTGCTACTTAAAATAATAACGGGCCACTCCGGAACCAAACCTATGGAATAAAACTGTAATCTCATTGGTCGACGTCCTTGTACTTCCCATCTTCATGCACCAATGGCAATATGAGAGTATAGAAATGAGCTCAACAGAAGCAAATGGGTTTGAGTAGAACTGGAAAAAATAGAGGAAATGAAAGCGTCGATAAGCTGCACAATTAAATCGTTTGCATAAAAAAAATAACTTGATATATATTGTTTAAAAAGCAAAAATTAATAATTATTTTTTTTGTTTTATTTCATCATGCATGCATTAGCAGCATGTCAGTTTCCTGATGTTACAGAAACACAGGAGCAGTATTATTTATTTATGTATGTATTTATTTATTTATTTATTTTCAGTATGTCTTAATACCTGTGCATCTTAATGCATGGATTTTTACAAAGCAATGCATGCTAAACTGCAAGAGCTGCATTATATACAACACTGTTGGCAGAAGAAAGTTGTGGAAAAAAATAAAAACAAAATGGAATCTACTCATATTCAGATCATTTTAAATCCCATGATTTATTGAGATTAGTACAAAGACAACATATGAAATTAATCTCAGGAGAAAAAACTGGCACACGTTTATCATTATGTACCATCAGTTTTTACTGATGTACACAGTGATACACAGAGACATCATCTGGAGGACACCACATGTTCCTTGTATATGCTGGTCAGCATTAATGGTGCCTTCACAGACATACAAGTAACCCTTACCATGTACAGCAAACCCCCACACTCTCAAATACAGTCACAGATGCTGGCTTTTGTCAACTGAAAACAAGCCAGATGGTCTCTTTGCTTTGCAGATTGAATTTCCATAATTCCATATACAAGAAGAATTAAAATAATATTTGTAAGACTAAAACATGACAGTTTTCTACTTTGCCTCAATCCATCTTAAATGAAAATAATACAAAAGCATTTCTGGATCTTGATTGTAGTATGTGGTTATTTCTTTGCATAGTAAAGTTTAAACTGCAACTTTAAATGCAGACAGAAAATGTGATTGTTGACAATAGTTTTTCAGATGCATTCCAGATCCCATGCAGTGATTTCCACTATAGAACCGTACTTTTTTGTTTTATTGCAGTGAGTTTTAGATTTGATTAAGCTCTCAGATGTTGTTTTTTTGTGTCTTCCTGTATTTTAGTGTCATGATACAATTGTTATTTGATAGTAAAGTTAATAGTGCAATGTCCAGAGGACTTTCAGATGTTGAAACCATATGGCACCCTCCTGCAAGCATGGCTGGCATTTATTAAGAAGTTATTGTTTCCTTAAAGAGAATTACCCTGTAATATATCTGGCTATAGTCAATAAAAACACTATTTATTTGTTTTTGGCTAAACTGCCTTTGTTTTGAAAATAACATTTTATTCCAGTTCATTACAGAGAAAGAAAAATCCCATCAGCATTGTGCAAAAGTCTTGAGCCACCTCTCATTGCTTTATATTTTTTCTTGGAAATTGGTGCAGTGTTTTATTAAAACACACAGAAACATATGTTGAAATAAGGCCAAAGAGTCTTTCTTAGGCAGCTTTCTTGTGATTTCTTAAGCAGTCTTCAGGAATAGTTCTCCAGGTTTCTTGAAGAACATTCAGACCTCTTCTTTGGATGAAGACTGCCTTTTGTTCCATTCTCTGTCAAGATGACCCCACACTGCTTCAATAATGTTGAGTTCCAGGCTCTGGTGAGGCCAATCTATGACTTATAGTGTTCCATTGTGTGTTTTTCTGTCATGTGTTTGGGAACATTGCGGTCTTCTCCAGCTGGCATTACTGTGTTTATATTTCCATCAATTTTGATCAGATTCAAAACACCACTGTTGTCAGCCTGTGTTCAAGTCAGTGTCTGTTTAGTCATATGTTTAGATTCCCTCTGTGTCAGGTTTCCGTGTGTTAAGTCTGCGTGCACATCAGTGTTGGTCACTTCCTGTTTTATTTTGACAGTCCTCATGTTTCATTGCGCTTTGTGTTTAGTTTTGCTTCCTCTTGTCGCCTCTGTGTAATTATGTTCAGCTGTGCCCCTCACCTGTTGCCTCACTCCCTTGATTATCCCTGGTGTATTTATTGTCTACTTTTGTCTTTGTCCTTTGTTGGGTCCTCGTCAGTGTAGCCACCCATGTTGGCTTGCCTGCTGTGTGTTTTATGTTTTCTAGTTTCAAGTTTTCTCGTGTAGCTGGCCCCAGACTGGCCGAGTCTTGATAGGTGTGTACAATAAAGTTAAGTACAAGTGTATCTCTTGCCTTTGTGCCCTGCATTGAGGTCCTCTCTGCCGTGCCTGCCGCAGCAGCGATGACAGCTACTAAGGGTCTTGCAGACACCCCCCCACCCCACCCCTTTTGCTCATCAGACAGACATGCAGACAGAAATTGATAATCAAGTTTAAAAAAAAATCAAAAAGACCACTTTTAGCAGCTTTTGGGCTTTCATAAATCAAACATAGCACAAACCTCTTTTGGATGTCAAATTAACCGTCAATTTATCACAAAATGATGTTTTTTGCTCCATTAAGGTGTGTGTTTAAATGCTGTGACACTTCAGGCAGCTTGAAAAACTCAGTAGGTGGGGACAAAATGGTTTAGGGACATTTCTCAAAAAGGGGTCTTCATCACTGTCTGCAGTTCACAGTATAGCCTAAATAAAAGACTAAAAGAGGTACTCGAATAGAACCAGTGGTTCTATATTAAAACAAATCAGTAAAACACACATGCACAGATGATAAAGAAATTATATAAGAGGTACACTTCACCTAATTGTTTGACATTTAGCCTCTTTTACTTGGTAACATTTATATCACTGTGACATTTGCTGTATAATCATGCTTAAGTATCTTCGTATCATCTTGCTGTGTTTCAAGAGAGCATCAAACTAAAACCACCACCTCAATATTTAACCAGAAAAAGTCAAAGTGTTGTTATAGTATAGTAAAGTGTTTGATATTTAATGGGTCTAGCTTTAACAGTATGCGTCTATGGTGTGAATTTGAATATCCTGGGTGAGACTGTTCTCAAATTATCACATTCACAAGATTTTCAGAAAACCTGACCTTTGAACTTTCCCTTTAGGTGTGAATTTGAACATTCTAGGTCACATCAGTCTTGAGTTATTGCCAGTGTTAAAGTTTTGTGGAACAGATGCTGCCACCAACACCGCCGACACCGCCGACGCTAAGGCTATGATAATAGCTCGACTTTTTATTAGACACAGCTGAGCTAAAAAATCCAAAGTCCCCAAGATATGACTCCCTGAGTACTGCTCCTAGTCCACATTCACGCTCAATTTCACAAACAAAAAAACTCAGCCTTGCTGACTAAAAACAGCTTATCCACAACAATTCCGTTGGTAGTCAACATTTACAATTAGAAAGTTTTGTCTTCCTAAGACAAAACCTTTGTTTTGCACAGCATCATTTTGGTAATATGTGGCGTCAGCATGGCAACAGTAAACAAACATGACCCCGGGTATTTTTGGTCCTTTAATAGTGACGAACAGAATTAAATAATTCATGGCATAGAATTAAACACAGTGCTCCATAGCTAATATTGTGACTAAGTCATTTTTTTAAACATGGGTTAAACAATTATTAGTGACACCTGTCATAAGGGCAAAATAATTCAAAAAATTTAGAATAAAACCCTTTAAAGCATTAAATAATATTGAAAAATGGTTAAGGGTCAGGTGGGGGTCACAGGAGCAAGCAGATGTACCTGTCATAATCCACTGTGTGTCTTTAAGATTTTGCAGATCCAGATGTAGGACTCAGGAGAATGAAGTTAAAACATAAAGCATGCTTTAATGCTGAAAAGTCTGAAAATAAACAAAGTTCCAAAAAACCCCCCCAAAACAACGATTAGCAGGATAAGATGCCGGGGAATTCAAGTTTCCCGGAAGCACATGGAAAAATAATTGAGGAAGCAAAGGGAAAGTAACAAAGGAGACATCAAATTAATGTTACGTCCGCTATCTTTAGCTGCTATTTCTGCCGGTTGTGCACCTCTCGATTTTTGTAACCTGGCCCGTTGTGCCATTGCCGCCACAGCTGGGCCAAAGACACGATTGCATGATCGTTTCATGTCGTTTTTGCCGCCATTTTAATGATATATTAGTACAAAAGCTCAGAGATTCACAGGCTATACAGAGGGAGATGTTACAACAGTTTGAAAGATGAGACTCTGTGGAAAAAACATTGGAAAAAAACCAATAGGCAATATTGAAAAGAAATGAGCTTCATCAACCCGTATCAGACTCCTTTCATAAAGTTTTACAGCCTCCTCCACAGGTATTTCCAGATAATGTTCACGCTTCTTGTACAGTAGTTTTCTTTAATAAGTTATTACATAGAAACACTCAGTTTTGCATCTTACAGCCCTGATTCCTGCTTATTACACAGAAATGACCATATTTTCATTTAATAAGCCAGAGCATTAAGCATAATATTTTGGCTATTAAGCAAAGCAGAATGCTGGGAACCTAAGGCATGATTAATTCAAGCCTTATTATATGGTAATACTATCCTGTCATGTTAAAAAAATAGCCAATATTACTTCATAATTTTGTTTTTTTTTTGCAATTTATTAAAAATTGTGAAAAGTTAAATGCATAGACATTACTTCATTATTACTATCTGGTTACCATATTGTTACCACATTATTAAGCTGCTATTAAATGGTTTAGCCTGATGGGCATATCTCTGTTTCCACAGTATTACCATCAGTTTTCGGGACCTTATGATCCAATTACATAAATTTCAGTGGAATTACTTGGATATTAGCTGTAATTACTTTGGTAACTGGATGGAAATAACTTGTAAGTTTTCACATTATTACCTTTTGTTTCCAGCTTGTTACCCCATGAAAGTTTGATTTTTAGGATATGGAGAACTATTGCTCAAGACTGCTTTAAAAAATTACAAGAAAGTCTGGCCCCTTGGAAGCAAAATATAATGATATATATATATATATATATATATATATATATATATATATATATATATATATATATATATATATATATATATATATATATCATATATATATGAGGATTTACTCATAGATGTCATCTTCATCTGGTCCTTGAATGATTGTAACCTTTTACATTTTAGTATACTATAAAGGAACCAAAACATCCTTTAACAGTCTGGTAGTATCAAAATCTGTACATATATCATGCTGTTCAGTGAAACCCAACCGTCCAAGTCTGTTTCCCAGACATGGATTAAGCTCAATCCTAGACTAAAAGCTTTTTGTTTTTAATGTTTTTCACCTGCCTTTAAAACTAGGGCCAGGCTAAGTTCACTTATAAAATCTTAAGCTGTAGAGCGTTCGTGTTTAAAACCTTAATGCTGCATTACTACAACTGTAGTAGAAAAACCTCACTGTGCACTTGAACTTTATGAGTGTATCATTATACTTTCCATCCACTGGAGAGCAGTGTTGAGCTAATGATGCCCGGCCTCATTGGCATTAGCGAGAATAATGTAGAAATTACCTTTTCATTGTAAAAGAAAAGAAAAAAGAAGAAAGATATATTTGTACATACAAACGCACACAGAGAAACGCTTTTTCTGTTACAAATGACATGATGTTGTTGGGGTCGAGTATCCTTATTTGTGAATACAAATTACCTGATTTCCTCAAGCGCTACTGATTTTTCTAAGAAACACTAATGAGAACAAATGATGACTCACACACAGATCTGCTGACACTTCTGGCGCAAACACCTAAAAAATATGTTTTAATTGATTCATGTTACAGCAATTGCTGACCTGATATAGCCTAGAAAACGCTGAATCTACAGGCAGCATTGTAGTTTGTGTTTTGCAAATAAATGTTTTATAAAACCAGAATATTATTATTTTTTCTCCAACAGCTATACATTAAGCATGAGTTTGTCCACCCTGCATCTAATGTGAAATAAAGCAGACCAGTTTGTAGCATCGGTGGTCCCGTTTATCATCCCTGCTGCCCAAACAAAGCGCTGAAACTTCTTTATCAGTGTGATCAAATTATAGTAATGCTTTGACTCTGAGATGGTGGTGTTCTTTGCTCCCATTTAAATAAACAGACTGTCAGGGGTCTTTGAAAGCCAGTCAGATTGTCCTTCTGACTTCCAGAGCCCAGTTACTCCCACAAGGGAATGATATGCATGTCTGTGTACATGTGTGTGCACCAGTTGTACAGCCTTTGCTATTGACATTCCTACCTGTTCTACAATTCTTCTGTGTGTTTGTGTTTTTTTTTCTTATGTGAAGGTGGTGCTCTTTATCCGCATGGGTAATCTTTCGTGCACTCCTAACGAGGTTGTCAGATTCACCGCATAATGAGGAGCCTAAAGATAAATGTAAAAACACCTCCATTACACCGCTTTCATCCTCTTGTTCATTAGGTTAGCATAAGGTTACAATACATTACTCCAGTCCCAGTGTTCTGCACACAAAATTGCATGTGTCACTGAAGCGGCTGTGTTTTAGTTTGCCATGATAATGTTCATTCAAGCAAACAAGAGCACAAACACATGCATTGTTACGTGCTTAAACTAAGACCTTTGCTGAACCTCAACATAACGCCGGTTCTCAATCTCTAAATCATTTTTTGCCTATTATGTTCTGAACACTGGCCTTAAAAATGGTCACGACAAGGGTTTTTTTTTCTCGCACAAAACGTCTGTAATGCGCACCCTCAGACAAACAAACAACAAAGAAAAAATACAGATTTATTTTGTACATTTATTGTCCAAGAACACTGCTTTTGTTATTCCATCGCTGTCTCTTCACCTCTGCCCATCCCTCACCTCCCTCCCTCTCTTTATTTCTCCCATTTCTGCACCCCTGTCAAGTGCTTTGTTTGCTGTGACTTTCCATGTGGTTATCTGAGCGGAGACAGTATGCCTCACCCTGGCACAGGACCTCAGTTTCCACGGCAACTTTATAATTGTTTTGGATGTGTTCCAAACGCGACTGGATACCGAGGCATTATTGATGTCAAAAGAAACATGTATGAAATGAGGAGATGTGGAGGCGTCCATATGGTTCTGTACACAGCCTCATGCAAAGCCATTTACCCATTTTTCAATGGGAGTTTTGTGATATCACTGAATAGATCCCACATGTGTCGCATGATATTTCATAATTTTGATCTCTCTGTATCACAAAGGAATAATAGCATGCAATGCAACCCACTGAACTGTGCAGTATTTGCCCTATTCATGTCATTAAGTCATTGTCACAGTATGCACAACTGGGCTGAGTTTGGTGACCTTGCTGAATACAATATGTCCATCATAATGCTGATTTTTTTTAAAAATTTGAATTGTGAAAATGAGAACTAACTCCATCTGAACTCATGAAAGAAAAAGAAAAATCTGCCCCAAGAAAAGCTTCTCCAGTCAGCATAAAATATGCTGCTGCTGGCCTCATTCACTTCAAGTACTCTTTGTTTTGACAGGAGAGGTGTATGAGTTATTCCAGCGCTTGTCACCATAACCATATTGTGACCCCCTCCACCCCCATCCCCCACTAACTCTGTCTCTCTCATGCACACACACACACACACACACACACACACACACACACACACACACACACACACGCACGCACGTCCTCGCAGCACCTCTGAGCTACGAGCTGTAGCCACATTAACTACTACACTGAAACACTCATTTAAAATAACATATAGTGTCAACAGCAGTGTGGCCCGAAGTGGATGAACCCAAAATGCACCATCTCAACGCCCAAATCCAGGGACTCGTCTGTACATCAGGGAACCACTCGCCAAGCAGCGGGTTTGCTTCTTACACTTGCTTATGAAATGGACTCTTTCTGTGCCGTTATGTCACAGAATATGTGGTTAAAAACTAACCAAAATAAGGCCCTGACTGATCTTTTTTCTCTAATCTCAGACCTCTCTCTTCCCTCCGTTTAATTTATGACCTGTGAGGAGAAACCCAGGGAGTGAGAAGTGAGTGAGACTGGTGTGAAAGCCTTGAATAGAGCAGGGGCAACAGGCCCTCCAAATAACACAAAAGAGGCACCACAGCTGTTTGGAGGCAACACAAGCCTTCATGAGGCACTGTCTTCTCTACTGAGCTCCTAGACTGGCACTCATGCTGACTTTGTAAGCTCTGTTCCAATACCGTAACGCTACGTTTGTGGATAGAAACCCTTCCAAGATGATGTTAGTGTGAAATTTAAAGTTTGAAGACTGATTTTTTTTTCTTTTTTTTTTTTCACTGATTATTTGCCCTGAACTGGCATGCCCCATTTTTTAATCTTAACCTGATGCTAGCAACTGAGCAAACAGAACAAAAGAGAGAAATATAAATAAAGTGGAAAAAGGGAATGAAACACTCTATATTTTATAGTGCATTGAAACAGCCAGGACGAAGGAAAGAAAAACACCACAACAGCCGATCATCTTTACAGAGGGCTGGACCACTGGAGGACCCTGCTGAGCCCCAGGAAAGTGTCACCAGTGTTCGTGAGCTTGCTGTCAAGTGCCGGTTACTGACTGTCAACTGCAGCTTAAAATGATTTTGGAACCAGGGGTTAGAAGTTCAGCATACTGTTTTCTTCCCTTGACTGAGGAGAAAATGCTGTCACTATTGCTCGGTCTATAATAATTTATTCTCCTCTGTCCAAAACTCTGCTGGCTCCCAGTTCCCACGTCCGCTTCTTAGTTTTTCACTCACACCCATTAACTAGCCATATGCAGGCCGCGTGTGAACTTTCTGGACGATGGCAGCTTTTTGTATAACTTAATTGCAGGCCATATTCATCATCATGATGGTGTTGAGGGATGTATATTGTAAAGCTGCAGATAGCTGCATGTATTTCAGTAGTATCTTTTCATGTCTTTGAGCTTTCACTATTTGCCACGTTCTGCTGATCAAGAATAATTAAAACAATAACTAAATGACCCGATAAGGTAACTGTTACAAATAACTGGAAACATTCGACTTACAATCTTCAAACCTCAGGTGCAAAATGGATACAAAAGAGCTTAGCCTGATCTCTTTCGCCCTCTCTATGTTGCTTTCTCTCTTTCCCAACCATCCACACAGAGAATATCCGGAGCCATCTGCAGACCACGATCCATCCCCAAACACTGGGGATCACAAAGGTGTTATTTTTCAAAGCTGGCCCTGTCCACCTCCTGCCGAGGGTGTGCGGCTGCGGTTCAAGGGAAGGTGGGAAACTTCTGAGGCCCTGTTCCCCTTGTATCCCCCTCCCTGTCGCCTGCCTCCTCAGGGGCAGCCCTTTGAGGGTGTCATAACTGCGGCCTGTATAACATGGGTTACTGCTGACGGCGGTTGGTCACAGTTGATGAAGCCTTTAAAGCAGCCTCCCCTCTCATGGTTTCTGTTAAAATTCTGGAGAGCAGGACCAAGGTCTGGCTCCCAGACAATTACAGACGTAGGAATGGGAGGACTCTAGCGCAAAGGCGGCCTGCATTTTAACACGTGATGGGTAGAGGGTGCTCCAAGTCCATATTTCATCAGAATATTGTTCACCGTATTGCAACCCTTCACTACTGGCTTCACTTCCCCTGCAAAAAAGAAAAGAGAAAAAAAAGTAATCATTCTCACCATTTTATTTCTGTGCCCTTATGCTTAAAAGTTGCCGACATAAAATGAGTCCGCTGTGTTTTGTGCCACGCAGCAGTCTCCAATTCACAAAACTAAGGGAGGAAAAGCACGCATATAGACTATAAAATATGCTGTAAATGGACAAAGCTGCCGATCGTGCAGCTGTTGTGATGCCATCCTGTTGTCTGGCGGGTTGGGGGAGGGTGTATGCAAGGTAAAAATGGGACAGAAAGCCATGACAGTATGGTGGTAATAGCATGAGAGGGTTTGCAGCACCTGGTACTCACCTCTTTCTCCAGAGAGTCCCTGTGGACATGGTGTCCTGCTGGCACACCGTAAAACTTGATTGTAGAAAACACCATCACGCTGAGACTGATAAAAGAAAAAAATAGTGGATGTTTTTATTTTCAAATTTTGGTTGTAACAGCACACGGGGAAATAAATTGTTTTGCAAATATAGTTATTATTTTTATGTTTTTTTTTTCAAACCCTTGTTGGTTTCTGATGTCTAGAAACTTTTATGAAATTTTACTCATTTTCTTACAGTGTAGATCAAGGTTTGCAAATGACAGATACAGATTTTTCTAACCATGATTAATATAAATTCACATATTTTATATATATTATACATTGTTATTGTTTCTTTCTTTCAGTATTTGAATTTTTTTTTCAAATAACAGTGTAAAGTTTAGTCTTTTACATTCAGACTGGGTCTAAATTGTGTTTAATTTTTTTTTTTTAGGATAAACAACTGCAATTTAGTTTTGAAAACAAAAAGAAAACTATCACGGAACAAAACTGCTTATAAAAACAACATTTTTTATAAATTCTGTTATTGGCAATAGAAAAATATATTTAAAAAATTAAGAATTTAAATTGGTTTATTTTTTGGTTGAAGCAAAAATGTACTTTTATTTTGAATGACATTTTTGTAATTTTTATTTTAAAGTTTTTGTTTCTAAATTTTTGTAAATTTTCTTTAAAAAAAAGTTCTTGGAACAGGTTTATAGAATCAGGTTTAAATTTGAAATTTGGAAAAATATAATTTATTATGCCTTGGCTGAAAAAAAAGGAAAAGAAAAATCAACTCGTGAAGGTTAATGTGCTAACAATAACCTGCCAATATTGAATGCTGAATAAGAAAGAGTTCTGTGCTTACGGCGAGTATACTGTTTCTGCACGGTGTGTTGAATCTGGCCAAACCAGACAGATACAGTGAGATGTCCACATTGCCCTGTGTGAGTCAGTGTCAGTACAAAGTGCAAAGGCCAGTGCGGTTCAAGACTTCTCCTCAGGCTGTGCTATGCGGACGACGTGCTCAGAGTGGACCTGAGGAGGCTCGGTGCTGCACAATGCTCCTCTGTTCTTTGTGCTGTACTTCTATCTCACTGCCTCCCTGTCTTGCTCTCACTGTGCTGCAAACACACACACACACACACACACACACACACACACACACACACACACACACACACACTTTCATGCAAACTGAAGAGTTCTCTCCACACAGTTGGAAAGACAGGGGTCACTGACTGGATGCTCCCGGCTGAGTACTTCAGTGCAGCTCTTCTGTGAGACATACACATATGCGCACGCACACACACACACACACACACACACACACGCATTCTGTTAATGTCTTTTTCCATGCAGGCACCCCTTGCAAAGCTTTAGCAGTATTGCAGTTTGCATTTCTCCCACAAAAGCAACCATTAATTGGGTTCTTTTTTCTTTTTTTAATTATTATTATTCACTTTATAATCAGGAAAACCTGCTTCACAAATGCATTGTCACACTTGAGGTAATTCTGGCTCTGTCAGTGCTGAAAAGAATAATCATGACAGTTAATTGTTTTTAATAGTATCTCTTAGCAAATCATCCATAAATGTTATTGAATATATATATATATATATTTTCATATGAAGAAAAAGAAGAAGAAAATAGTTCCTGCTTTCTAAATTGAATCAAAAAGTGATGAGAATACAGCTCTTCTCTGTCATGAAGTAACCGACTTCACGAGATTCTTCGAATCCACTGCCATGGACTGTCATACATGGGCTAGAGGATATTCTGTGTTAAAACTAGCGCAGCAATGTGATTAGATTCCATGTGCTTTCAAGCCTCGAGCAAAGCAGCTGTCAGCCTGGAATCTTACTTTGCGATCGCTATAAAATGAGTCACTTCTTTGTAAGATCCATGTTATTTTTATTTCACATAAGTGCAACCATTAAGGTTCAGTGAAATTAAAACCAGATATACAACATATTTGAAAACAAGGCTTGTGTGGAGAAATGGCATTTCATTAGTCTCGTAAGGGATGTCCTGCAGTGATTAGTTGGAAACTCTATAAAGGCGCTAAAGTTTACTTCATTACAGGGCAAGTTTTTCACATTATGGTAAACAGTAATAAGTTATGATGAAAGTAATGTTTAACAAAAAAAACCCAAAATGTATGGAGGGATTGATCGAATTATACACGAGTAATTGACTGCACTCTCCCAAAAACCTTCCCTTTTTTCTAAACTCATGGATTCGTGTCAGCAGATGATTCAATCGACAACCTTTCAATTCTCCCCTACATTAAATGCCGCCATATTGCTGTATTGCATCGATCAAAAACTCAGTAATCCTGCGGCAGTTAATCATTTGTGTCAAAATCAGAGAAACATGACCCAGGCACACAGTGTGTGAGGGAGAACGGAGGAAGTGGAATGCATGAGGAACAGGGAGGTTGATCCCTCTGCCGCTTTGACGTCAGGCATCCATCTACTGGTGTTATTCCTTAATCTGATTCACTTGGCTGCTCAGCAGACCAGTGTTGCCTGTTGGAAGGGTTTCATGTGTGTGATGGATGCTGTTGTCAAAAATGCCAAGGTCAATATGCGACACAGCAGCAAAAAAAACGAAGAATTTCTTATTTCTAAAGTGCTTCCCATGTATCATCATCTCTGCAATCTGACCTTGCTTCCCTCTGTAATAACATTCAGAGGCAGGACAACTGCTGGGTGCATGCTCATGGGTTGGCGCTGATCTTTAAAACGGGTCACGGAGCTGAAGAGAAGAGGCCCGTGTCACTCATGACAGTATGCAGGCATATTACTTACACTAAGACAGAGTTGGTAATGGAGCTGTACCCTCTGTATGCTGGGTGACAATTATGTCTTGATTTGACAATCTTAACAGAGGGGCCACTGTTTGACTGCACGCTTTCTGTGCAAGAGCAATTAGCTGAAATCGAGGCACAACATCAGATCGTCACGTAAACAGATTTAGAGTAACGAAGTGGCAATTTTGGGAAATGATGAACAGTAGAGGTGAACTTGTCGCACAAACAGACGAGAAATGCAGTCTAACAATTTGCTAGTTTGATTGACAGTGTCAGCTTTGTTTACTTTTACCTCATATTCTACCTCACAAAACTTAATCTCATTACCTGCCTACTTTTAATGATATAAAAGTGTATTTAATTAAAAAACACCCTCCAGACATATTATGTACAAAAGTTCTTTTGCCAAATTTCTATGAAAACATCTTTTTTTAAATCCTTTTTTTTAGTTCACGTGTTGCCTCACACTTGTTAGAGTCAAATACCGAACCATGATTTGTTCCCAAACTGGTTGTGATATCACCAAATCATACCCCTACGGGCATTAAAGGTGATGGATTCGAATTTTCTTTAATTCTCCTGCACGGAGAAAGATAAGGTGAATAACCTGAACAAAACACACCTGCATGCTGCATGTTGACTTTATTAAACCCAATGCACTATTTCTATCCTGTGGTGTAATATTTTTCTCACTGCTCATTTTAATAGTTTTATACAAGTTTTAATTGGACTGTCTGATAAGTAGAAAAAAGAATTATGCATTCAGTTATAAAAAAAAAGCTGCTATCACCAAACAAGGTGGACATCACATCATCCAATCCCCTCTTTCCTCTAAGCGATATAAGGAAAAGGCTGCTAACCCAAGTGGTGTTTCCCCACTGAGCCCTCATCTCCGACTGTCCACTGACTCACCGCTCCCACGGGGGAGACTGACCTCCTCAGCCACCTGGGGAAGACCCCCCTACACACTGTTAAATATGCTCACAGAAGGGAACCAAGGAGGAGAAAATCACATTGTTAAGACACTTCACTGGACCTGCTGCCTCCATTCCGTCCACCTTCCTTTTTTTTCCCCTAAGGACAGGAAATAAGAAATAGCCCTAGTCTTGGAAAATGACTTCAATTAACCGTAATGTTAATCACTATTGCTCAGAACAAAAGTCAAGCTGAGAAATCCCTTGATGGAAATTGTTATAATTGCCCTAACAACAGGGATGAATATTTCTCCCTGCTTAATTACATGTGACTTAATATTTAAATATACCATTTGCAGGATTTAAAGTATCTTAATCACATCCATTAATTTTAAATATCTAGCATTTGGAGTGGCGGGGGAGCAGACAAACACCTTTTACAGTGTGACTGGTTACATGTGGCAGGTAACGTTAGCAGAATGTCAGGTATGCATTATGCACGAAGCACCGCTGACAGGGCCTGTATACCTCGACAAGAACAGGTAATTGTGCTTTCCTCTTACAGTAGGAGGCACAGAGTGAGCTGTGTAACAGGCTGACTTGTAGCTCTGACCCATCCATCGTAAACAATGGCACCTTTCAGACAACTCAGACTGAATTTCAACATCATGATATAAGGTGCAGGAGCATATTTACTATATTATAAAAATATTGCCTTTTAATAAATTGTACAATAGCTAATTGCAGAATTTAGTGCTTAAACAATTAGCTAAAGTTGGCATGACGTCCAGAATTTTGATAATTGTCAAAGTCAACATACAGTAAGCTGATTTGAGCCTTTGGAAAATTTGCAGATTTTAGACTGCTATTTAAATAGCTCAGAGACTAATGGGAATTTCTAACCATATTATTCCTTAAGCAGTTAACTGATTAACTTAAAGATCAATCAACCTTTTCTTCAGTAATGTCTACTAGCGTTAACTTTAGGATTCACTGTAGCCACAAGGCTAGGATTTTGCAAGAAATGGCGCCACACTGTTTATCCAATGTTCATTCCCTCCTCTGCTCTCACTGTGGTCATATAGGAACTCATGACATTACTCCTTGAGAATCAGGGGTGGCAACCCCAGTGTCCTGGCCAGCAGCCAACGGTGGCCTTTCCAATCTGGCCACCTTAATCACCACCTCATCTAATTGGCTAAATCACCCGCTGTTCCCAAAACCTCATTGCTGTGTGGCAAAGGCCTTCTGAGGAATCAGATGATGTTTGCAAACTGTTAGTGCTGTGTTTGGTCAGTGTTCAGAGACACTTCCAATAGTCAGAAACATACAGGTCACGTTCTAGTGTAAAACCAATTTTTTTTTTATTTCATGTTTGAAATTTGACTGTGAGAATAAGTTTTGAGTTTCAGAGCAATTACTGCAATGCACACAAATCAATGCGACACTGGGACGCAGCATTTCCACTGTGGTGTCACTTATCGAGAGTTTACAATAAGCTGAAATGCTGTGGGGCTAGTGAACATGCAGAAACACAAAGAGAAGCACACACATCAACAGACAACTGTGTACACACACACACAAGTTAAGCAGGCCTTTGGGTCACGCAGTGTGAGTGAAAAACAGAGAGTGGGAGTGAGTGAGCAGCTGCAGGAGCCATGGGGTGGGTTGGGCCTTACGGCGAGCAGCAAGGGGCTGGGGGAAGCTTAGGGGATGGAAGAGGCTGAGGAAGCTGGGGAGGGCTGCAGGGAGACCCAGAGCTAGCGGCCGCCTGTTTAATTGGAGCTCATTTACACAGCAGTGGAGCAGGAGACACCTGAAGGGCCTTCCCTGCCTTATCAGCTAAATGGCTCCCACTCCCCCTATTCCACAAGTCAGATTTCACTTCTTGTTTATTCACGTGTCTCTTCAGAATATCATTTCGACTTATGATATTCCAGCTTTTTCTCCAGCTCCAGGTTTGTTAAAAGTTGTCGCCTCGGATATTATTCTTTGGTAAAATAAATAAATAAATAAATATAAATATGCAAAATGTGAAGAAGAGTATTGTATGTACAAGTTGTTGACATGCTCTGAATTTTAAATAATCCATTCCTTTAATATATTATCCTCCTACAGCCTAATTAAATCAATTTGTGTTGACAATGATGCCACCATTCCACCTTCCTGTATTTTTAAAACGAAGGTAGAGGATGGAAAGGTGGAAAACAGGAGGGAGCGGAGAGGGGGAGTATGATGAGGAGGAACAAGGGAAGAGGAGCCAAAAGAAGGAACAACTTACTGTAATCATAGTCGTGTTCAATCAGACACCTGCTATTAAGTTGATAAATACACTTTTCCCAGTGTGAGTCCGGATACACTGAGTACCCCTAAGGCACTGTTCTGCTCTTTAACTACCTACTCTGCCTGGCTTCTTCACTCAACCACTGACTCTCTTCCCATTAACTCACATTTCACCCAGTCTCACAAGATGTCCTGAAATTCATTCCTTATAGGGCACTATATGATTGACTAAATGTAGTTCTCAACAGAGGGACAGAGAACAGATTTGGTGAGTAGTTTTTTTTCTGGCTTTTGAGGAGTGAAAAGGTAGGGAGTTGGGAACATTTTTTGCTCCATTAGTAAGTACTATTTTGTCCTTTTCCCCTTTGTGCTTACAGTAATAAGAAAAAATGGGAGCAGAATGTGTGTGTTGTGTGTCTGTGTGTCAGAGGAAGGAGGAGGGTGTATGGAGAGGTGGTTGTGCTTGAGTCAGGGAGGGTGCACAGACAAAGCTTCTTGCCTCCTTAATCTCTTGTCTCGCCTTTTCAGCTCCCGTCGGTGCCCACATGCTGGTGACGGGGCCAAAAGGATGCCTCCTGTTGAGAATCTTACTCAGCACGGTGTCATGGCCGCCACAACACCTGATAAACATTAACTACAGGCTGTGATACCTAAGTGTTATTATTTTTGTTTATTTATTTTATATCTCCTTAGTGTTACAACCACCACAGC
This sequence comes from Pterophyllum scalare, assembly GCA_024447675.2. Taxonomy (NCBI): domain Eukaryota; kingdom Metazoa; phylum Chordata; class Actinopteri; order Cichliformes; family Cichlidae; genus Pterophyllum; species Pterophyllum scalare. Next base: position 23,415 of record JAMQGT020001316.1, on the reverse strand, counting down.
TTGTCTTTTTCTAGTAAGAAAAGGGGAAGATGCATGGATTTACATGTTTTTAAGATGAATTTTTTTCTGGAGCAGAAGAGCAAGAAAACTGTATTCCTTAGTCCAGGTTCCAAATTTAAGTTGAGCCAGATAACTTATTTTTTGTTCATTATCAGCATATCTATACTATTTTAGGGGCATTAATATTAAAAAGTAAAAAAGTAAAGTGTGTGGGATTATTAATCCAAGTAAAAGCTGTCTTTTTTTTTTAAAGTATGTTCCTGTGATTTAGGATTAAAAAAAAAACAACAAAAAGTAAATACACTCTCTTTTCTAGCCACTCTCATAAGGTCTGTGCTGTCCACTTCACCAGTCAGCATACAAAACTGCAGGCAAGCCAATACAAAGCTCTTATCATAAAGCTGTTTTTCCACATATGAACGCATAAAATGACAGAACATATCCCATTTAGGCTGTCTGAGTAGAATCGGCAGGAAGCAGGACAAAGCGAGACACAGGAATAATCTCACACAGGATTTATACGAGGGAAGTAGCAGGTTAAAAAATTATGTTCGTAAACACAAATATCCAATCAGTCAATCACACGGTAGATACTTTGCATTTCAATATATAGACATGTCAGATGACTTACTGAAGTTCAAATTGAGCATCAGAAAGGGGAAAAAGGTGATTTAAGTTACTCAAAACTCGGTATGGTTGTTGGAGGCAGACGGGCTGGTCTGAGTATTACAGAGACTGCTGATCTGCTGGGATTTTCCCACACAACCATCTCTAGGATTTACAGAGAATTGTCTGAAATAAAATACCCAGTGAGCCGAGCTGCAGTTCTCTGGGTGAAAATGCCTCATTGATGCCAGAGGTCAGAGAAGACTGGCCAGAATGCTTTGAGCTGAAAGGAAGGCAAAAGTAACCACTCGTGATAGCCAAGGTATGAAGAAGAGCATCTCTGAATGTACAGCATGTCAAACCTTGAAGCACATAGAGCTACAGCAGCAGAAGACCACACGTGGTGTCACTCCTGTGAGCTAAGAACAGGAAACTGAGGCTTCACTTCACACAGGCTCACCAAAATTGGACAATAGAAGATTGGAAAAATGTTGCCTCCTCTGATTAGTCCTCATTTCTGCAATAGCCTTTAGATGGTAGGTCAGAATATGGGATCAGCAACATGAAAGCATGGCTTCTTGTAGTGATGGTTCAGGTTGGTGAGGTAATGGTGTGGTGGATATTTTCTTGACATACTAAATAACCCTGAATACCAAATGAGCATCATTTAAACGCTACAGCCTGTCTGACCCTGTCCATCCCTTTATGACCTCATTGTACCCATCTCCTGATGGCTGCTTCCACCAGGAGAGCATCATACCCCCTGAGTCACTGCCTCTGGCATGATCACAGGTCACAGGGATGTGGTAAGTACATCAAAGACTATCTGATCAATAATAAGCCTCTAAGTTCTTCTATTTGCTGTGTTTTGTCTACATGAAATTCACAAAAATAATCTTGGACCATATTCTTTTTTTAAAAAAAAAACTGATTAAACAGGCCATTAACCATCCTATCACAATATTTTTTTTTAAGTTGCTCCTTGCACCAATATTATGAATGTTCTAAGGAATGAATAAAACAAACTTGTGGAAACAGCGTGCTTAAAAGCTAGACATTATTGAAATCAAAACTTGCTTTGAAACCTGAATATCCTGTGTACACTATCCCAGAAATGTTTTCCTTAACTTCCTTTGAACCTTAAAAGAAAATTCATAACACTGTGGTCAAAGTTCAAAACCATCTCCTGTTTGAGCATTTGAAGAAAAAAAAAAAAGGCATACCATACAATTCCCCTCTAAAAATCACACATGTCACTGATTGAGTTGGAAACTGGCTGGGATGAGTTGCGTCTGGAGGCATCAGAGGGGGGTCTCTCTCCATCTTTCTCTTCCATTCCTCTCCCTTCCTCTTTCTATCTATCTATCGAGTGGAATTCATCATCTGTTGTGAGGACGCAGCACATGATAAGCATACAAGCAGGCGAGTTGGGCCGCTGTATCACTGGGAGTGAATGAACGACCTCATGTTGACCCGACCAGGGGAGGAAAACACATGTTCTGCTGGTCTTGGCTGGCTGGCTACCTGCAGAGAGGGTTGGGAATTCCTGCAGCAGGAGGGATGAGGGGATGGAGACATGTAAGACGTGGAGGAGGAGGAGGAGGAGAAAGAGTCTGTCTCCATGTGTGTACTCTGCCCTAATATTAACACGGAGATGATGTTGCTATATTGTCCTTTAGTCAAACATGACAAGCGTCTTGTTGGAAGCGTTACATGATTTTAGATGTCCTTGCAGCTTAATTTCACAGAAGTTGGAGAGTAAACAAAAAGTTTGATGGAAATAAAAATTTGGGGGGAGTAATATGTGAATGTGTTAACCTCTGAAACAACTGAAGACTCATGCATGTTTAACATGAGGTTACAAGCCTGCTAAGCTCTTGTAGACCCTACTCATGCACATTGCAACTCCTATGTTTCCTGCTATGAGCTCAGCAAGCTCCATTGCTCCATGTATTACTATTTTTTTTATTACGTGTAAAGCATTTTTCCACTTTCTAAATCTACAGGGGTACGTGAACTCTTTGTCCACCATTTTCTCAATTCACTTTTTCCACCCATGTTTCAATGAAATGCAGCCCTGGAATTCATTAGCACATAAGGTGTGTGTGTATGTGTATGCGTGCATGCATTTGTGCGTACAAGATGGAGTAGTTAACATGCTTTATAAATATATGTGCAGCTGAAAAGGCACATGTCCTGTCTGTATGTGCACCGTTTAAGGGATATGTTTGCTGTTTGTGTATTGTAGCTACTCCGCTGTGCTTCAGCATCAGACTGTCACAAACTGATCGGACTGTGACCTGATGTCTAGACACGGAGTTTGAGAATGTTAAAAAAAAAAAAGTAACATGTGGCAGTGAAGGTATGGATGGTTTTGGAAGGGCGTGGTCACTGGATAAAGAGAATGATTCCTGTTACTGGGGTGTGGGATGAAGGGCGGAAAAGGGGTTGGTAAGGGGGTTGCTGGAGGCGGTCCACATCGCCCCTTTATTTACTTTGACCCCAGGTCTGCAGGAGGCCCAGGGAGGGCACATGCCAAACTCCCCAGGCGGGCAGAGCTGCCCTGCCCTCTCTCTCACCTCTCTGCCCGCCCCTCTGTCTCCAGTTAGATATATGTGTTTGGAGCTAGAGCTGCATGAATGGCAACGATACCCCTCTTCTGTTTTCATACATATCTGGGTTTAGACAGGGTGTGTCAGCTAAAACAATGTTTGGATATTAATGGTGTCTTTTGGAATGGATTCTTTAACATTTTTTCACTTCATATTAATGAATGTTTATTTTTATTGTAAGTAAGCATTTACTTTAAAAAATAAAAAGATTTCCAGTGCTATTCAAAAAATTGAATCAAAAGTTTTTTCTTGCAGACCTCAGTGCACCTCTCTTTTAAGAAAAGGCATCAAGATTTCATCCATGTTTACAGACATGTCTAAAGCCTTCCTCATAAAAATGTGAATTTCAGTGAAGCTGCACAATCTTTTCTCTATGAACCAACCAATGATTTATATTCTTGCAGAATAGCTGGGGGACATATTTACACAAATTAATTCCTTAGTCATAAGCAACAAAACACATTAAACTTTAATCCTAAATAAATGTGACATGTTGTTTGGAGATGCAATTTTACAAATGTGTAAAATTAATTGGTAAATTATGCATAGGCCTCATCAATCCCCTTCTTTAATAAACTCACAATTAGGGGCAGGAATGGAGGATGATTAAAAAAAAAGAGGCAAAAGGAGAAAAAGGCATTGTGTCTTAACATGTTAATTATTCAAATGAGGCAAAGTCTACCTGCCTGATGTCAGTGTCATCACAGTAGTAATTATTACCATAGCATTGCCATGGTGAATCAGTGTGATTTTTTTTTTTTTTTTAGTTAAAGCAATTAGGTTGTGATTAGAAACGTTTTTGTTATGTTGTGTATTTTCTTTCCATCCACCTTTGATGAGACCTTGCCAGGGTTCCAGCATTTTTTGAAACATTTACATCTTTCACTAAAAGTTAGGGCATGGTAGAGTTTAGGTAAATGAAGGAATGATCAGGTGTTATATTGGTTTAGATTTGTATTTGAAAAAATGCTTGTAGACTTAAAAGAATTAAAGAACAGGAAGTAATTTACTGAGGTGATAATACAATCCTTGAGGAAGTATTTTGGCTTACCAGCTAATAAGCCAGCGCAACACTTGTAGTGTTTACAGTTATGCATTTGTTACTTTCTAAGTCAGATCTTCCCATTTCACCCTTACAGCAGACAGCAGAGGAAAATTTTTTCCTATTGGTGTCATGGACTCTAATCAAGAGGTCTTGTTTAGCAAGGGGACGGTTAATTGATTGTTGAATCGTGTCATACTGTAGCGGGTAACTGAGATGACTCCGGGGCAAATATGTCTTCGTGAACATGGTGCCCTCCTGCCCAGTGAGCTCAGCGGAGTCAGTCGCAGCACAGTGGCAGTGCTGAAAATGTCACCCCAAGATGACAGTCATATTCCATTACAGCTATCGCTCAATATCTTCATGCAGGGCAAATTACAGCGTTTCAACAGAGCATAAAGTAACAAAGGAAAAGCCATATGGATATAAAATAAACTAGATTTATTTTTGTGAGGACTTTATAGCTCACAAATTGTGTGTCATCTCTGGATTTGATAGTCAATCAAGACTTCACAGTTGCATTTACTTTCTTCATAGAATGAAGCAGAAAAAGAGTTTAAAAATCCGAATAAGAAATACTTAAAAAATATTTTGTGTTGAAAGTAACATGCTGTGACATATTGAATGACCAATTACTCTACTGTAAACTGCTTTTCCATTGAAAGCAGAAGACAGTTTCCAAAATCTATCCAATTCCAGTGGTTGTAAGTACCCAGAATGTATTGGACTTCTATGGGGAATGAAGCTGCTGAGCATCCAGCGAATTTCAGCTCCATCTTGTTTCTTGCCGAAAGGCTCTGGCGTGGGCCTGTGGTTGCCAGGCGCCTCCTGAGGTGACTCTATCAGAGCCAGTCAAGCCTGAAATCAATCACTCACAGCCATCAAAGGCTGCCCTGCACCGCCATTGTGACTAAGCCATCTGGGCCTCAGCACACTGTGTACATTTATCTCTATGGACTATATGTGGCTCTGTGTATGTTTTCTTGTATTTGTGAGTGCATTGGTGTGTATGCATGAATATGTACAGTATATGTGTATTTGTGTAGTTGCCTTTATAGAAGGATAAGTGGAGAGTAGAAGCATAAAAGGCGTACTATATTGCTTTCTAAACCATAACAATCACCGGTTGTGAATGCAGGAGGAAGCAGTGGCAGGTCTTAGCATCCATCATGCAAGCACGCTTCTTTACACATGTTCACAGCCTTCCATTACATGCTTCTCCTGCATGGCATCATCTGCTTGAACTACTTTTCCTATGTGGAGGCCCTTCTCCTTTGGCCTCACTTTGGTCAGTCTCCTGGTCTCCAGTCCATCTTCTCAGTACCGAGTGCTAAGTGCCCAGCACTGGCAGGCAGAGTGGAGTAGAACAGTGCTGAGTGTGTGTGTGTGTGTGTGTGTGTGTGTGTGTGTGTGTGTGTAGCAGCTGCCAGTGGAGGGCAGTAGAGCACCAGCGCATCCATCTCTATCAAAGTGGCCCCAGTAGTCCCAGAGGGTGCCCTAGTGTAAAGCACTACTTAGAGGGATGTTGGGAGCACAGAGACAGGCTGGGGAAAATGTGGACAGGTCAGGCCAACATTGGACTCCAGTGGCTCTATGGAATGTGTGCAGTATGCATGCTCAGTTTCATATGAAGAGAGAGAGAGAAACAAGTGAGAGAGAGGAGAAAATAAATTGCTGCAAAGAAATGAAACGGTCACGGCCTATGCTACTTGGTAACTAAAAACAAGACGTTCAATTTTTACACTTAGCTTTTTTGCTTAACAGTGATTGCATCTTGAAATTCATATTAATATCATCACTCTGCATCCCATTATTTCTAGTAACCTCATACTAAACCGCACGGATTAAAACTGCAAATTATTTGGTTTGCTGTAGATCCCTTAGAACTCAGTGCAAAACAAAATGGGCCTATTCTTTACACATTTACAGACCTGTCACAAATGTGATTATGTTTTAAGGTTATATGTTAACATTAAGATTTTACAGTAAATCCTCCCTAAGCTTAAAGTTATATTCTCTGTCCTTTGAATTAATAATTCTCAGTCATTTTTGCAGAAGGACATCTGAGGTCAGCACTGCTCATCCAGGATCAGTCAGTGCATTCCAATGCCGTCATTTAAGAGCCCTTTAGAAAAAAAAAAGTTGGATGTATTTTGGCCATTTTTTCCTGGCCATACACCCTTTACTCCTTTTTCTCAGCTCAAAACTGTAAGGATATGGTGCCAATATCCATTAGCCACACTGTAATATGTATTATTCAAACTCCCTCATATGCATTTGTTTTCCCCAGTAGTCTACCTTAATTCATTTAAAATGTATCATGAAAACACTGAGATCTAAATCTGCTTGTCAAATGAGAATCACATTCAGCTGTTATGTATCAAAGCAAATTAATGATACCTTCCTTAAACTTACTTAAAACTGTAAGTTATTTGAAACCATTATCACCTTACATGCAGGGTATTTCACAGCCCAAAGTTGCAATCCAAAACACGATGCAACACAATAAAATTTCCTAAATATGCAACATACCCTTTTGCAGTAAGAGAAATTGATTCCATGGACTTTGAACGTGTATTTCTGCAGAATATTTACATATTTTTTGTTCTCTAGCAAAGCATTTAAATGATAATAGTCCTAGTATGTTTGTTTAATATTCATGCTTACGAACTTACTTTAATATAAATTTCAGAGGTGATCCATAATATAGCATGCTTATGAGTGCAATATTCTTTATTTTTACACATTTACCAGCTATTATTTTCTGAAAAGCTACTGACAGCATTTGATATATTTTGATATATATATATATATATATATATATATATATATATATATATATATATATATATATATATATATATATATTTTATTTTTGTATATATAAAAGAATAAGAGGCATGAAAGTAAATGATAAAAGCAGATTTATATAAAAATAAATACAAAGAAAAAATGTCTCACTCATCATCCCACATTTAGTTAACTTACAACAAACCAGCTTGGAAACTTTCATCTCTGAAAGAAAACACATGTTCCTTGTTTTCTGCTTTTACATTAACGTCCATGTTTTCTCCATTCCACCTCGACAGAGGACTGGGATGCCCCAGTCCCGAGTGCAATGTCCCAGACCTTGGTTGGCTCTTTTATGTAAACAGAAACTCCTTGCTGTGAAGGGGTCCCATAGTTAAGAATTCCACTTAGAGAGCACACTGGACTCTGCTGCAATATGGGGCAAGTCATGTCATTGCTTTACTCTTTAAAGCTACTTCATGTAGCTCTAAGTGTAGCCGTAATACCCAGTTGGCTGAGTGAAAGTACAATAAACAATTTAGGTTAAGTCACAAACTATTTTCCCTTTTGGAGTCATATTCATTTATTATGTTTGATATATCTGTTTATAAAGCAAATAAATATATGTGTAAATTAGAAGTCACTTAAAATAACATGTTTCATATTCATATATACTATTACTGTGGGCTGTGTGGTATCAAGAAAGAAATTTAGAATCTTTCTTTTTTAAATTTGCTTTAAAACAAAACATTTTTTTTCAAATAACAGTAGAAGTTCTTTCTTACCTCTCCTTTCATATTTTTATTGATTTCTTAAATTGTGTTGAATAAGAATAATCATATTCAGTATATGACTGTGCATATTCAATATGTAACATGTAATTTCAATATGTAACATATTTATGTGTGGTGAAAATACAAATTGTGAAATTTCTACAACAATTATGAGTGTTTTTTTTAAATCTCACCATACCTATGATACTTTACACCCAAAGATCTATAAACAATAAGTATTTTATCTGCTCCTGATCTGTTTCCCTTGTCCTAGAACAGTTTTTTTCTTTGTCAGGATGCATTGTTTGACAGCATGACAGATACAGCACATAACACAGAACTTTGCATGATGACGGCAGCATTTTCCAAACCCTTATTCCATGTTTACAAGTGCCAGAGGGCAAAAGCAGGACCTTTCATTTCCCTCCTGCTAATTGTTTGATTTCCTGCCTTTGCCGCTGGATAGCTCCGCATACAGTAAGGGAGGAAGAGAGAAGGCCCAGGTTGGGCACAGGAGCTTGCACACACTCACTTCATTTGTCTCTTATATAGCAATGGCTCCAGGCTAGTCTTTCTCTCTGGAGTCTTTGTAGAAATACCAAACGGTGACATCTGACGTTGTCTGTCTACGGAACTCTTTTTTTATCATCTCTCTTTTCCCCCTACAACATCTCAGCTGTTACTGCCACCCTCGCAGTGCCTGTCAATGTTTGTTTTGTAGCCATTATTTCACTGTTAAGGTAAGAATATAACATTAATGTTTGTGTGTTTAGTACATACAAGTAGGCCGTAAATTGCTAAATTATACTGCTACTCTGCTTGATGTTCCTGTTTCTACCCTCAGCAGTGATTGTGTCTATTTGGGACTTGTCATCAGTTAGCTTGCATAGAGATATGATCCCCTCATCCTATACTGATCCAAGTTCTTAGTTCAGCAGGTGGTGGACTTTAAAAGTTCTTGTTTTTGTAAGCTGCCGTGGGAGAGATGACACATTTACGACGAGCAGCGCAGGCCGATCGGCCTGGATACGGTCTAGGCAGGGAAGATTCTTCTTTCGTGGGGTGCATTGTGGGCTTCCTTCCGCGTGGCCATAACACCACATAGGGCGCTGCACTCACCTACCACTGTTTGATCACAGAGGGCTATTCTCATGTAAATGTATGCTAATCAACACGCAAGGAGATTGTTTTAATCGGATTGCTGGTTTTTGTTTTGTTTTCCTCTGCCTCGAGAACTTAGGAATGCCTCAGGGAACAAAAAAGTGCTGTTGTCAGGTGGCAGTAAGCCAGTTAGATTCCTCTTGCGGCTTTTTGACGTTAGCACAATCCCACTGACAGGCAGAGTCTCTGCGGGGACCTTCATGGTGATTGGGGCTTCTGTGCGCGCACCCCTGATCCTGGACGCTGTCCTTTTTAATTAAATTTAAAGAGAGGCTGCATAGTCGGGTTACTATACTTTTTTTACATTTGAAATGGAATCATGAAAAGTGCAGCTAAAAATTTTAAAGCAATAAAAACTGTATTGAAAATGTGTTTTCAGAACAAAACTAAAAACAAAGTTCAAGAACAAAGCAAGAACACAACTTTGGTTTGATGTCACCCTCGTGATAAAATGTTTCAGGGCACCCACCTGTACTATTTAAAAAAATAGTTACAGTAAAAATTAATTCATGGACAAGCATCAGTACATTTTATGAAATTACTTTACATTGTCATGTGCTGTTGTAATGAGGAGAATGACAGTGGCTGTCGAGTGACTGACTTGTGCCACATCGCCTTGGGTTTTGTGTGACGGATGCCCCTGCCAGTGCCAGTGCATTTCTGCCTGCCAGCAGGCCTTTAATCCCTCCTAATGGGGGTTGTCATCTCACCGCTAATTTAAATGCTCCAACCACGAAGCTCCCCCACCTGGCTAAGCTAATCCCAGTGCGCAGGGCCCCCTTCCCCACAGCTAGCTGCCTCGTTTTGGGGCCCAGGGGCCCGGGGGCCTGACCACCCTCCTACACAACAACAGCATCTTTCAATCATCTCTCCCTGATTGTATTAATCTTATCTGTGTTTAATTACATTTTTTTAAGATTATTGCTGTCTGCCATCTTTGCACACTGTGGGGGCCACAGAGGGCTGCTCATTTCGAATGCATTTTCATTTGGGCACAAATCCCCACAAAGACTGCCAGAAATTATAAAGGAGACATTTTTTTTTAAACAGTTGCGGGGAGTTTGTAAACTTACTAATAGAGTAGAGCAGTAGTAGTTATGCGGTATGTAGTTTTACTTTGTATAAGACAATTTTTATTTTGGAAAAATAGATTTAATACACAGTAAAATCCAAATAAGGAAGAAATGCCATCACTGATTTTAGGTAAATGTTGAAATACAAGAGCACATTTCACAATAATAGTTGTGCGTCTCAAGTACAAGTACTAAGTAAATGAAACAGAATGCAACCATTTACAAATAACCGAAAGCACATGTTTTATTGAAAACAGGGTTAAGGAACAAAATATTGAAAGCGAAAAAATGTATATAACGCTTTATGAAAGAACCACATTTCAATAAAGCTGTGAGAGGGGTATGCTTACTACTGTGTTGAATAACTTCTTTTAACAACACTCACTTTAACAAGCTGAGAAGACCAATTGTTGCTGTTTTAAAAGTGAAAAATTTCCCCCATTCTTTCTTGATAGAAGATTTCAGCACTGCAACAATTTGGGGCTTCCTTTGACCAAATATTTTCAGTCGGTGACATTTTTTTTAAAACTCCAGACAGTGTAACACCTAAACTCTTTTCGTAAAGACGTATTACATAGAGAATGTGGCCTTGCTGAAATAAGCATGTTCTTCCCTTGGAAACTGAGTCAGTAGCAACACATGCTGCTTCAAAACCCTTATATATCCATTATATATCGGTCAGTATTAATCACAGATGCCCACACCATGTGCGCTAATGTCCTCTTTGGTATCACAGATGCTGGCTTATGAACTGTGTGCTATCACAAGTCTGATCCGTTGCCATCAGTTTTCAGGTAAACCTCTGTCCATCGTACTGTAAACGAGAGACTTTCTGAATACAGTGATCAGTCAGGCTACTGACCAAGTAGTTTCCAGCATCTCCAGTCTTTTGTTGCCCCAGTTCTAGCTTTTTTTTTCTTTCTTGTGAATGTTAATAGCATTATGTTCAAAATGAACATGTATCATTTAAAAAAAAAAAATTACAACATGTGAAATGTTGTCTTTGTACTCTTACTACTATAGTATCATAGAGTTTTTGTACATTATATCAAAAGTTAAGGCATATGTTATATACAGCTGATTGATTGTTATAATGCTGTAATTTATGGGCTTAAAGCATATGAAAAAATCCTAACAGTAGCTGTTGAATAAATGGACAGGAATGAAAAATTCTATATTTCTTTCAGAAATACAGCAAAATGAAACTATTACTGACCACGAAATGGAGACAGTTCCATAAAATACAACTACCTCAAAATTTAATACAAGTAGGCATTTTCTACCACAGTCACAGCAGCTTTGACAGTTAAAGTATGTGCTCTTTTCTTAGGATTTCATCATTTAGTGGCAATTTTACTTGCATGTGTGTGACAGACTGAACATTTTTTTTCTCCCCCACAAAGTGAACATAAAATATTCAGGCTTTAAAGACGGATGCTATTCAGGTGCACACCCTTAAAAGATTCAGAACTTTATCCTGTTAGTACTCTTGTTTATGTCTTTGTGTATTATTTAAAATACTCACTAACAGTGATGAAAGAGGAAGCTAGCTGAAGGAAGCCAGAGGATTTTTTTTTTCGGGGGGGGGGGTCATCAATTTTGTTAAGCAGAGGATGCAGGGCTGCAGGGCATCGGGGGATGCTCCAGCAGGTGCAGTTAATTAACCAGGGGCTAATTCTCCACAGTGATGTCTTACAGTGTAAGAATGACATGTCTCCAGAATACATCTTGATATGTCTGGAAGATGCACATGGTCCAGATTAACATTAACATGGTAACTAACAGGTGTTTCGCATCTGCATCATCATGATTTGCCTACTCTCCTTAATGAAGCCCCGATGGTTGAGAATGATTGCAATCAGAGATATGTTTTTTTTTTTTTTCCACGCTAGGAAAGAATTAGCCATCTGGTCAGATGAAGACTTTTGTTTGATTGTAACTTCCATAACCAATTTTCTTGGCACTAGTCTACTACAATTAAAAGATCATCAAGCAATTATGCACACTTATAATAAAGAAACTGAACAAATGCACTGTCTGGACAGAATTAGATGAACTGTGCATTTCTATTAATAACTTAGCTGCTCTAAAGGTGCATCAGAAAAAAATAGTTGCTCATTTCAACACTCATTTATTGCTTATGTTTTATTAATACAGTGTGTGATGAAGGTGTTACTAACTGTGCTAGAATATTTACATACAGTAGCTATGAAATCTAGCACATGCATTTGTAATGGTATTATGCTGTGACTGTAGGGCTTGTAGCAATCAGCAGGACCTTGTGTTCCACTTTAATACGGAATGGGCGTAACGGCACACACAGAGCCTGTTGATGATTTTTTTTTTTTTTTTTACCACACATTTTATAGGTGTTATAAGAAGTTAAACACTAGTGTTTCCATTCTTAGGGCCAAGTTAAATGTTTGTGTGAGTACAGGAAGGCAAGGGCCAGAGGGCGCCTTTCTAGCTCTGTCCACACCCAGGAAGCCAGGTTCACAGCCCAACAGGGGGCAGCGGAACTGATTATTAAAACATTTTCAAACAAGATTTGATGTTCAAAGGTGCTGCACATGCAAAGAAGTGACACTGCGTGCAGCTACATCATGTACAATTACATGCCCGTTATTGTTACCTCTTCAATTGGTGCTGCAAAATAAATGTAATGGCAAGCTCAGCTCATTTAAATAATTTTCAGAGTGCAAAGAAAGATATGGGTTTTTGGGGAAGAAGAAGAAGAAGAAGCAATTTTTTGTATTATTTATTTATTTGAAAATGATCATTTGACTTCAAATGTTCACATTTAATCAGAGATGAGAAACCTGTACGCTCAAATGTATTTGATCTGTGACGGGTCTGTCTCTTTCTTGTTGAGCCTTTCTGCAATCAGAAGTAAAAGAACCGGGCCGTCACAGACACCGATTTAATATAACAACCCACCACCTTACCAAGATTAATGAAGAAAAATAACACATGGCCACATTTTCTTGATGAAGTCCACAGACTTCCTTTCTCAGCCCCCTGAGTGTCTTTGTGGCCGTTGGAGATCAGATCAGTTGTGTGGCTCTATTACCACCCATTCAGCCCTTACACTGGAAGAGGAGCCCTGTAATGACTCTCTTCAACAAAGCATCACTGATAAAAGGATTAACTAATTAAATTAACAGAGTAAAGTACTTTATAACTGTTAATTATGTGGTTCCCTTGGCTGCTCTGGGCCACTAGCACCCTTTGTTTGAAAGCCCCTTGTCTGTCCTAATTGACCTCTGGGGAGCCTTTGGTGTATGCATTTGCGTGTATGTGTGTGTGTGTGTGTGTGTGTGTATGTGTGTGTGTGCGTGCGTGCGTGTGTGTGCACTGGGGGGTGCCTTTACACAATCAACTGGCAAGTATAAACAAACTGACAATTTACTTTGGTATAGAGCGACACTTTGTAGAACATGGGGACACTTGCTTAAATGACCTTGAATGTGCCACCAGAGAATAAAGCCTCTCTCTTTTTTGGGCCCCTCAGAAGCCTCATCACGCGCTTGTTGAGGGACCCGGCTATCTTTTACATTGAGGTGTCACTGTCCGTATTTGGAGATGCAGAGGTAAAATTTATAAAGCAGTCTATTTTTTTTTTTGATTACATCACAGAATTATGAAGAGTTCAGGATGTGTGGGAGTATGTACATGTGCGTGTCATTTATTACCCGAAGACTGTTAGTTTCTGCACAATGCCAGTGTGCCATATAGTGCTTTATAGATAGAACAGCAGAGGGTTGGTTTTGTTTATACGCCCCATCCTTTAAACTTTTCATGCCATCACAAGAAGGCAGAAGTAGAGAGTCTTTTATTCTCATTGGTGTCTCCTCTAATGCGTGGCCAATCACATTAATAATCTCCAAGGCTGCAGTCAAAAGGCTAATATATGTGACCTGGTCTGCGTCCATTCCCGTCTGTGCTAGCTCCGCCTTTTCCCAGTTGTTCCTTTAACCACTTCTCTCCTTCCAATGGGCCCAGCCACCAAAGTCCTAATGACGTCCTTGACAAGTGATCTATCAGTTGGCAATTACAACATCTGTCACCATGACAAAGCTGCCTGCAAAGATGGCTCCTGCGCTCTCTTTTGGGGCAACTCTTCCTCCCCTGTGATTATGTCTAGGTTTGGGGGAGATGCAGAGTTGGTGGGGGTCATGTTTGTGTGTGCCTTGGAGGGGAGGGTGGGGGGTTAGCCACTTTGTTTAGTAAAAAGGGGCCGCCCCACAACACAGACAGACATGTTGACAGCAAACACAAACATAGCAAAACAAATGGTTCACGCCTACCTCTTTAGATTTCCATTCAAATGCACTCCACAACTCTGTGGAAGTGCTCTATCTTCTATAGAGGGAAGAACCTACCAGCTGCCATCGTCTCTCCTCACTATAAAGAGGACCTTTCACTTGGGAACAATGAGAGGGCTTCTCTTTTCTTTCGCCCAGAGTCTCTGCTGCACCATGTTTAATTTCAGTTACCATAGATCAATGCTGAACACCACTCCAGAAGAGATGGGGCTATCTGAATCGGCCAACAAGACTTTTGTTAGCATGCGCAAACATGCATTCAAATACTGACTGAGCAATAACCTACAACTGTCATTGTAACAGTCAGAATTTAACCAGCAGACATGACATTCTGAACACCTACGCATTTCTCAGAAAGAACCCTAATCTGTAAAGGTGTGTTTTGAGGAGAATAAATCCTGTTTCAGGTGGATACATTTGCAGATGATGCCTTTCATGCTGTCTTTTCTGTGGCTCAGTGGGAGGAAGGTGTGGGACTTTGCCTTGCTTTTCTTTCGCCCCTTTAAGTGGAGCACCGGATAGATGGCATGACATCACGGGCCAAACTGGCAGCACAATACAAAGGTCATGCAGCCCATTGATCTAGGGGGCCCCTGATAGAAACCCCCTGTATTATGGGTCTGCACACGCGGGGTCTTACACATACTGAGCCATAGAAACGGACCACAAATGGAGCCTTGTTGTCTCCCCATTCAGGGCCTGCAATCAGCGGATTTACACTTTGATGTGGAGCTG
This sequence comes from Pterophyllum scalare, assembly GCA_024447675.2. NCBI lineage: Eukaryota > Metazoa > Chordata > Actinopteri > Cichliformes > Cichlidae > Pterophyllum > Pterophyllum scalare. The sequence continues at coordinate 8,298 of JAMQGT020001316.1, read as the reverse complement.
AGGAATAAAGCCCTTTCGAGCACTGACCTTTATCGACTGACGGATTAAAATCCATAGCCCCCTCTCTCTCGCGCTTGCTCGCTCCCTCTCTCTCTATCTGTATTTCTCGCTCACTCTGCAAACTACATCTAACTTACAGTCCAGTTAGCTTTCCACCGAAGCCGAGCATTTCTAAAGCCAGTCCTTTTCTTTCCCTTTATTCTTCTGCTCTCACCCTGACTTTTGTACCTGGCTACTAACATGGAACACACAAGATTTTTTTTTTTTTTTTTGCAGGAAATGACTCAAGACTAGTGTTTATGTGTATTTATTCAAATCAAATAAACAATGCATGCACTGTCACACACACAACTCCCGGCAAAACATACTTTTCAGATGTACAATAGCAAGCCTTAGGGTTTTATGTGTGCACCAGTTTCATTCACTGTGCATCAAATCCAACCACACAAATTCCATTTAATGCTTTCTAATGCCTGGCTTCCCATCTATTGTTTTTAAAACCATCCCTAATGCCCTCTTGGACAGTTCTCTGTCTGCTGTTCTCCCAGAGGTGCCAGTTTGAACCAAATTAACAGAAACAGAATCTATCACCTCTCCGTCCACAATCAGGCCAACTGGATTTGATAGTCCCATTCTGCTTTGTCAGAAACATGCCAAAGCCTGCTGTAATCCGCTAAAGAACACTTAACAACCAACTAATGTCATGGTAGACCAGCAGTCTGTATGCTGTGACGCACTTTAAAAATCTCGCAGCCATATCCACTTAATTCAGCTAGTGCTTTAGAAAGGCCCACCTGAGAATTGTGGGACTGCCTGCCGAGAGTCAACCATCAGCATTAGAGAGCATTACTACTGTGCAATGGAAAAAAAAAAAACACTCAGGCTATTTCCCACTAGAAAATGCTAGCCTACAACCCTTTCCCAGAGCTCTTCTAAGTGCAATGAGAATTTGAGTCTCAGTTTCATGCCAGTGTTACAGGCCCACCAACACCAATTTGACCGCAGATATGGGAGTTGTGTTCAGGCAATTACTGTTCTGTTAGTGCGAGGCTTTGTTAGAGACTCATTAATTTGTTAGCTAAACAATAATGATTTAAGCACTCAAACTGTGACTTTAAAGGGTTCGAAGCGGCACAGATCATGAAACTATCCTTTGTTTTGTGTAAGGTCTCAGAGCAAAACAATTACATCACACTGCAACAAGGCCCTGAGTGTACAACAATGACAAGAGAATTGTGCCTTGAGGCAGAAAACACTTTACACACTGGAGATGGAGAATGGAAGGAGGGAGGGGGAGGACTTTCTGGTTGATGAGCATAAGGTACACGGTTCATTCAGACAAATGGGGAGAAACAACAAGGTACACTGAGAGAAGGCTGAAAAAAGAATAGCACACACACACACACATACAGTTCCATGAAATATTAATGGGATATATTTACTGACAAGCTACAATAACCAACAGCTCTCCCTCTTTGGGGACTTCAGGGAGAGAGAGCTCGTTCTTGACTGACAGCCACTCTGTGCATGAGGTACATGTGCTTGACCTGCAAGCACAGACACAGAAACACACTCATATGTGTACTTGTGAAATTGTGACTGAAAAGGAGCAAGGACACTCTATTTCATACCTACTTCCATGCCTACAGCAGACACTGTGAGCAACCTCTGTGTGCAATGCAACAAAAACACCTTCGCAATTTAAACCAAGACCTCTGGTTTCTCAGTTAACAACACAGGGGAATTATGTAAGCATAAGATAAGATCCCCACAAACACTCGTGCACAGGCTGCAAATCCCCCCGTTAACCCTCTCCCCGCTTTCTTCCTTGGCGCTGCTCCCTAAATCTTGCTCCGTCCCAGAAATTCCAAACTTTGCTTACCTAATTTTTGCAGCATATTTCTTTGCCACAGGAGGTGGTTATGACAAATTAGAAGTCTACAAATGTTCTGATGGTGTAAAGGCTCCAGCTGTCACCAGGGAGATGGTGATCAGGTTTCCAAGCTGCATGGTCTCTTGCGCCACAAAGAGTTCCATATGGTCATCCAAATGCTCCACCTAAATCTGCTCCCAATCTCCACCCTGGAGCTGAGCACTTCTACTGAATTAGTCACAAGGGCTTCTGAGCATATGAGGTACAAGACAACAAAAAGCATATGCCCTTCGTAAAAAAAGAAAGAAAAGAAATATATATATATTTCTAGTTTTTTCTCTTGAAACAAACCCTTCATGATCTAGGTATATCTGGGATGTGAGTGAGGTTGGATTATCAAATTTGTTGCTTGTTATTAATAAGAAAAAGTAGCATGTTTACAACCCTGTTGGTTTGGTTTCACCAATTATAGTTAATGGATAGCGCTGAATGCTGAGCAGGCTATGACATCAATTAATAGCATTTACAGCCTCCTAAAAAATTAGTCAAACTAACTATAATTCCTGTACAATTTTTTATGTATGCATGAGAATCATTTTAAACAGCTCAAAATGTGGGGGAAAAAAGCTTGTTGTGTCATGTTCTTTGCAAAACCTGTCATCCCGCTTCAGCAGAACATCTCCCCATAACCTCATGCTCCTGTCACTGCTGAAGAGTGAAGAGCAGGGGATTGGTGATCTATAATTAACCAGTGAGTTGGTGTTGATGTCATTGACACAGCGTGGAGGTAGAAGGTGGCAGTGCCAAGGCACCTGTTGTTGTCGAGCGTGGCATCTGATATCATTACCTACCCAGCCGGAGTGCCAATGTCCCTGCTGGGCCGCGAACTGTCCGAGCTACCACCAACAATCACCTTTCACACACACACACACACACACACACACACACACACACACACACACACACACACACACACACACATCATCGACTGTCATCGTGTCCTTCTTTACATAACCAACTCTGACGGTCCTAACACCTAGAGGGCAGAGATCCACAGAGAGTTTCAATTACTGTTAATGATATTTTGATGGTAGCTGGTTAACTTATGCAACCATCAGTATACAGCTGTACAAATATTTGATGGTGAAATATTCAAAATCCTCAGTATGCAGCTATGAAGCCCAAAAGGTTTAAGGGCACAGTTTAATATTTTGGCAATGCTTGTGATCAGACAAAAACAGTCTAAGGGGAATGTGAGTAAGTAAAGTAAAGTTTATGTATGTAGCACTTTTCACAGACATAAAAGTCAGGAACCCTCCTTTGAGGAAGTGTCTACAGTCACCATCACACTTATGGTTTAGCTCTTCGTGGCCAAGCTGTCCCAATTCTCTCTGATTTTCCTCACTCCACGTTTTAGTTTTGTCCATTGTTATTCATTCGGATTAAGATCAGAATGGCCTTCTGTTTTGTTTCTTATCTGTTGTTTATGTACAATATGGATCATTATCCTCCAGAAATGGCCGTGACCTGTGACTGAGATAAGGCTCCCAGGCTTGTAGTCAATGAAGTCAGGGCACTACAGTTTGCTCCAGAATGCCTTAATTATCTTTTCATTTCACTGGACCCCCAAACAGAGTTAAAGCAGCCTGTGCCAGATGCAGCAAGCAGCGCTATGACACCAAGCCTCCTCCGTGCTTCACAGTAGGCAGGGTGTAATTTTGGTTGAAAGCTTCATTTTTTATTTTGTTTTGTTTTGTGAGCACGGAGCTTATGTGACTTCTCAAAAAGCTCTAATTAACTTAATCTGTCCAAAGAACATCCTCCCAGAAGCATTGTTGCTTGTCAGCATACACGTTAGCGAATTCTACTTTATTTTATTTTTTTTTTAATTTCTCTTTTAAAAGTAGGGCATTCCATGGAGCTGACATTCATTCAGAAAGCAACAAATGGTGCAACTGGATACAGTCAATTTGTCAGCTTGTATCTATTTTGAAGTTTTCTTGGTTCTTTTCCCCACCATTCTGAATTTCCTTTCTGATAATATTACCAGCTGTGGTCACAGGAACACCAAGCTCCTTTGAGATGGTCTTGTAGTCTTAACCTTGAACATGCTTTGTAATTATTTTCTTACTTATCTCCTCAGACAATCCTATTCTTTCACTCTCCCATGTTCAGTGTGGTGCACACAGTGATGCCAAAGCACCATGGGTACTTTAATCCATTTAAATAAAATAATGACTAATATATTTGATAGAAGCCTCCTGCGGTACTAATTAAAGACAATAGTCTGCTTGAAATGTCACCACAATCCATATTTATCGCCCCTTCTGAGGGTTATCAATAATTTAATCCCAGCTATTTTAGAATGTCTTAGTGAAAGAACCATGCATTTAGCGCTTTTCACAAGTTTGTTTTTATTTCTATATTTCAGTCCAAAGACGTGCAGGTATTCACACACTAGACTGTTGCACAAAGAAGTATGAAAAATGAATAGAACATTTACAGTGAGACAATGTGACCGTTCCGGCTTAATGCCATATATTAGTGTAGCAGCTTTCCCAAGCAGATCAGAATGCCTAAGCCCTGGGCACTGACAGGGATTTCACAGCCCAAACTGATTTTCAGGCTGGCAGGGTTCACACACACACACACACACACACAGACGCACACTCCCTCCAACCCATATCAAAAAACGCACACAAATGCATATCATGACATGGTGCTAGGGTGTAAATTTATTTATGTTTTTCTAAAAAAAATTTAAGTAATGCCAATGCATCACATAATCTGCTAAACAGCTTTGATAATAGTACAGTTTTTCATACCTTTTTTCATATTTTGATGCAGTCAATTCTGCGATTTGCAGTGTGTCAGCAACTAAGAATCGCTTCTTAATAACTTCATACTTTTACTCTTTAATGAATAATTATTGTAGATACATGCATCAATAAATTAACAGACATATTTACAGAAGACTTTGATGACATGTTTTTTTTCTTTTTCTAATTTCAAAAACCTAAACCCCCGGGCAAGCAAACCCCATATTGTATTTTTTTTTTTTTAATGAATCGGTAGCTCCCCAGATAGGCAATAAAGACACAGCAGTGCTCTACATTATTGATTCAGTTTCATAACAACACAGAATGTCTTTATTCACTGCAGTTGGGTGAGAAGAAATCACACACACTTTTTTTTAAATCATTGTGCCAATTAGTGAAGTTTGCTTTAATAACTCCTGTAAGATCTGATTTATAATAAAAACTGCATTACTGCTCACCATGGTGTTGCTGTATTACAAATTTAAAGTCATTTACTATATAACCAAACATTCAGGAAGTATATTTTGTATGGCAGCTATGTACACAAACACGGAACTGTAAAGGAAAACACACAAAGAAAGATACACATAACTAGAACAAACTTCTGTGTTTAATGATTAATGATTTGAGAATAACCATGATCACCACAGGAGCGGCATTGGTTTTCTGTCTAGATTCTGTCTGCATAAACAAAGTTTTCATAGCTGTCTGTCCAACACTTTGTCAAGAGTTATTATCTAGTGAATGTCATAGTTTTTATACCGGATCAATGCTTGAAAAAATACTCAAATTTTTTACAAGTTTCCATATAAGCAACACCTCTGCCTTTTAGTGTCTCTCTTGGCCATTATCTGGTGCAGCACTATGTGCTGTGGTGCAGTGTTTCCTCAGGGAGCTGGTAGCCTTTTCATTAATGTCCCTCAGAGTTAAAGCCCAATGTCCTCTGGGACTGCATGTCATTGGCTGACAAGGTTGAGGGATTTGAGTGAATTTTCCTTCAATAATGGAAATATCCCAAGCCCTTGAGACAGACAGACAGGAGACTGGCAGGAAATATCTCAATCTGCATTGACCCTTTGTTGGCACACTCCCATACTCTTAGTGAGAAGAACATGTGCACGTACACCCAACGCGTGCATACCTGCACACACAGTAGAGTACATCTGGATTGTGTTGCAGTGACCGTAGGCCCCTGAGTGCGCAGCCTCAGTGGCAGTGCGTGGGTGAAAGCCAGGGTCCAGTGCACCATGGTGGGGGCTCTCCATCACTCTGCCTCCTGGCTTGACAGGCCCTGGCTCTGGGGCCCATCAAGGTCTTGCTGTGTGCACTCAAACTGTGCGCTGCTGAGGAAGGGATTCTGTATCCTTATAATGGATTACTCACCCACATCACCTGTCTGAGTGGATTCTGTTGACCGACAGACACTCGCTGCATGCAGACATGTAACCGTGCACTATAACCTTTCACAAAAGTTGGAAGATTGCATAGTAGAAAAAAATATTCCTTTACAAAATCAACCATAAAGTGGATCGAAGTGCAATCTAAGCAGAATCATCCTTTGTTTTTCTTTTTAGTATAACTAATGAAAAATGAGCATTTTACTCTATGTCACAAAGAAATACTACAGAACAGATTTGCTTTTCTTCAGATGGGATAGCTTGTAAAGTGAAGTTCTTTCCTAACTGAAAAGGTCACATGCCTTCACTATTTCCTCTTAATTCGGACAGAGAAAGGCTGCTGGTGTCGTGCTGCTGGACACCTGCAGACCCTGGTCAAGGCTGTGCTCCTAATCAGCCTAATACATATGTGTCACATCCAATGACCCATTGGCACTGTTCATAATAAAGGTCACTCTGTGAGAGATACTCTGTCCCCCAAGGTCCTTCTTAATGGGGAGCCATCGTTGCTTCTATTACCAAGTGCACTCTACTGACTCGCATATTATGGCATGAATGTAAACCCACTGCAAACATACCTAAGCTATTATTAGGAGACAACCTTTGTGATAGTTTTATATATATATATATATATATATATATATATATATATATATATATATATATATATATATATATATATATACACCAAAACTAACAACTGATTGATCCTGCTATCAAGTACTCTATTACCTGTGTTTATAAAGTGTGATCTGATGTATTTTGTCTGTGGTTTAGAGCTCATTAGTAAACAAATAAATACCATGACATCACTAAACTATGACTGGGGTGATGCGTCATCATTACAAAAGATTTTTGCACTGCAGTTTATTTAGAAATGGTCCCACAGATAAGTAGCAGTGATCTTACACATCGCACATTCACACTCCAGAAACTGCATTGCAGAGATGCACACCTTTTGGAAAGAGGAATCATGTCTTCTGTGTAGTGTTGCTCAGTTTGGTTTACTATGTCTCTGTGGCACAGAGGAACAATTTGAACACACAACACAGACAACTGATGGTTTTCTTAAATCAACAAAATGATTGATTAAATACTCCGCAAAGATTTAGAAACATTTTTCAAACAATACATACTTACTTTAGAGATATCTAGACATATTTCCTTATCTCTTTCAAAAAAGTAATAACAATTTGTTTTTTTAAATGAAAAAGTCCTGGCAGTAGTATGAAATTAAGACATTTAGAAAGTTTACACCAAGGTCTTCATTTTAGATTTTTTTTAAAAAAACTTCTATACATCAGTCACAGCAAAAGCCTATTAGCACAAGGTTAAGAACAATGTTTCCCTTTTCCCCTCAGACAGATACTGTACATCATTTTTAGAAAAAGCTGAAAAGCTATTGCTGGTAAATAATGGTTATAGAGGTCAGGTATTGATCTGCTGCTGAAAGGGACCTTAGGGGCATGTTACTGAGGGCTATAGTTGCTTGTCAATGATCCCTTTATGGCCTTGAACTCGACAGGTCTGCTACCATAAATCAAGGTCAAACTAGTCTTCTAATAGCAAATCAATGATGGTCAATAGATATTATCATGTGATTATAATTCAGTCAAGTAAACTATTAGTCAAAACTGTAATAGCCTTTATAGCCTGTCTCCAGTGCTCTCAGTAAATCTGCAGATTCTCAGTGTCGGTTGTGCATTGATGCAGACTATTTTCTGGGTTCACTGTTCTGCTCTAAGTCATGCATTGTAAAATGGCAAGGTTCTTCCATTAGTTTAACTGAGGATGTTGCTGAGATTTGAGAAAACAATGTAGAAGTTATACTGAGATAACCTTTACACAAGAGCAGATATTTCACCTGCATTAAGATTACACCAAGAGTAACCTACTTGTTATTTAGCTCTAAGCCTCCTCTATCAATGTGCTTCTAGCTATTTGAAAGCAGCATCAGTCAAAAGTGTCTGCTATGCAACTAAATGGAGCACAGGGACATATCTATCTAACTATAACCTATTCACCATTATATGTTTGGCCCACATCTGCAAGGGTGCTCTGACTCAAGACCTTTGAGCCACATATGCCAGTTACAAAGACATAATTGCCAAGAATAGCCTAGAATTGGCTTAGTGTGCTCTGAGGAACAATCTTGAACCATGACAGAATGAAAGCACAGCTGAGGTGTAAAAAGTGTAAAAAGACTGGT